>SEYY01021676.1:30000-32500 GCA_009176605.1 Armadillidium nasatum
TATATTAATGAAAAAAAATGGAATAATCATTTTTTTAAATAACAGAGGTTCTACGAAAAAAAAAAACAATAATAATAATAATAATAATAATAACAATAATAATAATAATAATAATAATAATAATAATAATAATAATATTGCAATTATAATAATAATAATAATAATAATAATAATAATAATAATAATAATAATAATTAATCATATTGATAATAAATTATTATTATTATTATTCAAAATGAAGAATAAATCCATATACGGAATTCTCTACATATGGGTCTTTCTTAATTAGAAAGAGTCAACAGTCAACACAGAGAAAGATTATTAAGAAGGTGTTTCTTTTTCGAAATTCAAATTATTGGCCATAATAGTGGAAGAAATTCTTTACAATTTTATATATATATATATATATATATATATATATATATATATATATATATATATATATATATATATATATATATATATATATATATATATATATATATATATATATATATATATATATATATATGTGTGTGTGTGTTTGTGAGTTTGTGCACCCTATTATAATTATATTTAAACAATAATCTATTAATAAAAATTCATGCTTACAAAAACTGAGAGCAGGACTAATTTGAAACGGTTTTCAGTGTAAGATTTTATTCATAATAAAATATTAAAGGAAAAAATGCACAAGAACCAAATATTAAACATCAATAAAACATTTCAATGAATTAATAAGCAGCAATTATCATTTATATACACGTACATATCCACTTCTTTAAAAAGTTTTTGTGGGCATTACGAAATCAATTACCTCATATATATATATATATATATATATATATATATATATATATATATATATATATATATATATATATATATATATATATATATATATATATATATATATATATATATATATATATAGAGAGAGAGAGAGAGAGAGAGAGAGAGAGAGAGAGAGAGAGAGAGAGAGAGAGACTTGGAAAATTGCCGTTGAACAATTCTGAAAGGAATGTGTGTGCGTGTTATAAAATATAATATATATATATATATATATATATATATATATATATATATATATATATATATATATATATATATATATATATATATATATATATATATATATATATATATATATATATATGTGTGTGTGTGTGTGTGTGTGTGTGTGTGTGTGTGTGTGTGTGTGTGTGTGCCCGCGCGCGCGCGAGCGTATAGAGTTTTTTAGCGTGCTAAGGTATCATGAGCCTGTTTACATATTCGAAAACATTAATTCGATATTACGTAAGCAATTTACCAGATAGAGAAATTATTCAAAATGGTTCTGAAGAGAAAAAAAAATCCGAGATTTATCCAATTTCATCTTTAATGACGTATTAAAAATTGAAGAGCAAAAATGCATTGATTTTTTACCCGATGAAAAATGGGAACAGATATTAAATGTCATTTAGGTTCATTTTAAATAGTGTAATATATTATATTTTAACCGTATTATATTGATTATAAAAGGAAAGAAATGAAACAAACAAAAACATTGTTTTTGAAATTGCAAAACAAAGAGAATAAATTACGCTAACTACCTATCTTAAAAGGCTAAAAATAATAAATATAAATATCGATCCACATTGTTTACGTGTATAAATAATAATAATAATCATACCAAATTATATGAGAAGACATTTATATTATTACGACTAGATTACAAGAGAACAATATTTTTTTTTTTGGCAAAAGAACAATATATTTTCTACTTCATTTTTCAATTATTCTTCACAAAGGTAGAATAGAACAGTAGCACAATCCTTAATATGATAAGAAAGAAAATACTTTAGACAGTTTCTTTGATTGCTAAATATATGGCCATTTTTGTACTCGATAGAAAAATAGATAGAGATATAAAACTACTCAACCTTAATAAATAATAAACGTATATTACAGGTTCCATGACAAACATATCTTAGATGAAAAATAGTTATTTGATTTAACACTGATTTAATAAAAGAAACTTTACACTTAAATGAAAGCAGAAATATATATATATATATATATATATATATATATATATATATATATATATATATATATATATATATATATATATATATATATATATATATATATATATATATATATATAGTGGGGAAAAGGAGGATGTAGAATGACTAGAAATGCTCATGAACAATATACGAGAAGCAATAGGAGTTTATAAAGTTATAAACAGATTGAAACCCATCGACCTGAAACGATTTCAGATTAATATTTTAAGGGAATATATATATATATATATATATATATATATATATATATATATATATATATATATATATATATATATATATATATATATATATATATATATATATATATATATATATATATATATATATATATATATATATATATATATATATATATATATATATATATATATATATATATATATATATATATATATATATATATATATATATATATATATATATATTATATATATATATATATATATATA
>SEYY01021676.1:37500-47500 GCA_009176605.1 Armadillidium nasatum
ATATATATATATATATATATATATATATATATATATATATTTCGGTAAGGAAAGTTCAACTGGTGTCCATCCATTTTCCCTCCCAATGATCCCATGTTTTTCGATATTTTGGCAAATCTTTTGATGAGCCACTGTACACCTCGAAACATTTCAATAATCTTGCACAAAGCATTGGATTAATATTTCTTCTTCCAGTTCCACCCTTCTCGCTATATGCTTCTTTCTGATTTACTTTCAAGCTGCTCTATATATAGTGGCTGTTGTAAGTAACCAACATAAAACCTTTAAACTATCAATAGTGTTATTGTGAAAAATGTCGTTTTATATACAATCCTTTCCCAACATTTCATTATTAAAAACTTCATCATATATCAAGTCTTAAGCAGATGAATGACTGTGCCATTACTTTAAGCTATTTTGGAAAAGAATCCATCGCAATCGTCCACTGTTGATTATAAGACATAACTTTCTACATTGCTTCATAATTTCCCTATTCTCTATTCGTAATAGTATTCAGCTCTCTCACTACTGACTTGATCGCACTGTCCATACAAATTCAGCAAGATGTGACAACCTCTCCTCTCTCTCAATATATATATATATATATATATATATATATATATATATATATATATATATATATATATATATATATATATATATATATATATATATATATATATATATATATATATATATATATATATATATATATATATATATATATATATATATATATATATATATATATATATATATATATATATATATATATATATATATATATATATATATATATATATATATTATATATATATATATATATATATATATATATATATATATATATATATATATATATTATTTATAGCACTATGTAAGATGATAAATTATTAGAAAAATAAATTGTAGAACTTGTTTTAAAATTTAAGATCAAATAGTGTTTACAAATTGTATTATGTGATGTGTATTCGAATTTATTTAATTAAAATATAGAAATATATTAAAATATTATTTTATTGTATATTATCACTGAAAATTTTTAGTCTTTAAATAATTATAATGTTATTAATGTTATTCTGCTTCCATATAAGGAGAGTGAATACAACTTTCCTAATCTTTTTAACTTTCCATGAGTTTTGACAATTTTATATATATATATATATATATATATATATATATTATATATATATATATATATATATATATATATATATATATATATATATATATATATATATATATATATATATATATATATTATGCGCGAAATAAGAGAATGTGGGAGGGATTGAAAGAATAATTTGAGTATTTACAAAGAAAAACCCTTTGTTTAACGTTTATTTTCCCTGTCAAGATGATACATTAATCTAAGCAACATAATATACAATTAGTAGAATTTAATTACTGCTTCCCAAATGTTCCGTTTAGGTTTAGCGGGAATTTGTCTGCGCAACATAAAATCGGCATAGCAACTAATTGTATAATAACTATACATACAGGTAAAGCATATTTATAGAGTATATATGTACATATAAACTCCCAAGACGGGACGGATGGTCAATAATTATTGGTACCTGTGAAAACAATGCAATTATGATCCAATTACGATGCTAATCAATCCTATTCATCATTGCTATAATTGATGCTTACGCGAGATCCAAGGTTCTTGTCAAAATTTTGCATGAAATCCCGTAAATAAGCTCAAAACGTACCTTTATATAGACATGAGCCGTATTACGCTATGGAGAAAGGAAGTTCCTTTTGCATATAAGGCAAAAGTTGTCGACTTTTTCAAGAGGGGCGAAAATTAAAGCTTCGTTTCTTCTATATTTTATTTAAGCCTTTTCTCTTTCTTACGTTTTTCTTCTGAGTATTCATTAATGAATGAAAAATTACGTTTCTCAAATTTTTGAAAGAATAACAAATCAATATATACCCATATATATATATATATATATATATATATATATATATATATATATATATATATATATATATATATATATATATATATATATATATATATATATATATATATATATATATATATATAATAATAAATAATTAATAAAATAAAAAAAATAAAAAAAAAAAAAAAAAAAAAAAAAAAAAAAAAAAAACATTAAAAAAAATAAAATAAAAAGAAAAATATTTAAATTTTCCAAATTAGTAAAAACTTGTTTAACACCTCTCTCTCTCTCTCTCTCTCTCTCTCTATATATATATATATATATATATATATATATATATATATATATATATATATATATATATATATATATATATATATATATATATATATATATATATATATATGGTGCTCTGGGCTCATACTAATTTACAATTTGATGGTAGAGCATTAGATGAAATTCTTAAGTTAACAAAAAAAATATTTACACAAATTATCCAAAATTAAAAAATAAATACGATTAGCAAATATAATATATATATATATATATATATATATATATATATATATATATATATATATATATATATATATATATATATATATATATATATATATATATATATATATATATATATATATATATATATATATATATATATCGAGAAAACCTTGAAATCTGTAATATAATTATTATACATATTTTATAAAGAGCCGAAGGCTAAGAGCAGACATGAGATGAGGCATGTAATTAGCAAAGGCCTGAGATTATTTTAAAGGCGATTCTTAGTACGTCAATCCATCAACTAATATCAAGTGAACGAGCAAAGATCGCATGCTACGAGAGACGAGCCACTGCATTCCTTTGTTTCCTAAACTATTTTATTTAATTATCTAATATTATAATTTTATATCTTTCTCGCGTGATATTATATATATATATATATATATATATATATATATATATATATATATATATATATATATATATATATATATATATATATATATATATATATATATATATATATATATATATATATATATATATATATATATATATATATTGCTGATAGTGTTTCAACAACAACAAAGCAAGTAATAATAATTATAATAATTTTCAGAAAATAAAATGAACAGTAATTCAGCATGCAAATAATTATAACCTAACAAAATTTTCCTTGCCAAAAAAAGAAGTTTTAAAAATAAATTTAGAAATATAACAAAATTTTATTCTTTCATCTTCATTAGGTGTTGGAGCTCGTATTTAACGTTTCTTCGATGCAGGAAGATAAAATAATGATCAAAGGACTATGACGTAATTATGTCTACGCTACGAACGAATGATCGATTCACTGTAATTAGCATAAGTCCTACTCTTATTTAATGAAGGAAACACCGAAAATCATTATAAGAACAAATTTGATACGTATCATTGGACATAAGTTTTACTCTTCTCAATGCATAAATTAAAGCTAAATCCGTCAAACTTCTTGGCACCTGTCACACAATACTTTTGATAATGAACACACACACAAAAAAGGCAGGTAAGAAAATCCAAAGGCTGGAAAACCAAGTAATCAGGAGAAGCATATGAATAATAGGTTTTCATGCTGGAAGCTAAATGTATGTAGAGCAAAGAAGCTCCTTTGTTTGACATTTTGCGTACGTAACGAAAGGGTAGAACAAAAAATAAGGGATAGGTTGAAATTTCGAGGTGAAAATAAATCTAATTTCAAAATTTGAGGCAACGTTTTTTAATATTAATAATAATAATAATAATAATAATAATAATAATAATAATAATAATAATAATAATAATAATAATAAAAAATAATAGTAATAATACTAATAATAGTAATAATTACATAGGTTATTATTACTATTTTCAGGATGGTGTATTGCAACTACTAATCTAAATGTAAAAAATGCGTGAATACAGGGATTTTATACTTTTCATTCTAATAAAGCAAATAAATATTAATAAGTAAAATTAAGCCATGTTCTCTCGCTCAGAAAAATCTATTATCATCAGGAATACTACGATTTCATTAACATAAGTATATTTAAATTATACTACTTGCGTTTTTCAAACTACGAAATTTGAGTTTTACTATTTCATCGATTCTTGTTTCAAAGTTTTCACCTCTTTCCTGTCACTTGATTTTAATCTATGCTCGTATTTTTCATTAAAAAATACCCATTTCCCTACTATGAATTTTGTAAAGGCATTCTCAGTGTTCCAATTAATTTCATTCTCTCAAATTTACATACTCGTATATATATATATATATATATATATATATATATATATATATATATATATATATATATATATATATATATATATATATATATATATATATATATATATATATATATATATATATATATATATATATATTGGGTTTTAATCCAATTTTAGCCTCCACATATCTTTACCACTAAGATAGTTTTCTTTTTCCACAATTTTACGCTTTGTCCTTTCATCCAACAACATTTAGATTTGCATTTCACCCTTCTCCTAAATTTAAGACGACCCAACTTCTTCCCCCAATCCCTAACGATAATAATATTTGACTATTTTCTATTTTTTTATTTTTTTATTTTATCTATTTTCTTTTGCAGTATATATATATATATATATATATATATATATATATATATATATATATATATATATATATATATATATATATATATATATATATATATATATATATATATATATATATATAAAATCCTGTAATCTTTTCAATGTTCTACCAAACCTCCTTCAGCATTTCAATGAACCTCATACTAAATTTATGGGCAGGGGCACATAGGTTTAGAATTACTAGTAGAGATTAGAGACAAAGAACAATAGAACAATACTGGGACATACAAGAAGTAAGAATGAGAAAAACTTATCTCTGTACCCCCTCCCCCCCCGTCAAAAAAAAATTAAATAAAAATAATATACACAATTTTGAAAGTAATATAGTAGTTAAAATTATGTTTGTCTGAATATTAGTCTCCAACAATTTAAATCCATAAATTTACAGATCGTAGTGACAGCCTGGAAAACCTTATATACTCGATTTTAAAAAAAATCAAACTAATAATAACAAAAATAATAATAATAGTAATAAATAATAATAATAATAATAATAATAATAATAATAATAATAATAATAATAATAAAGAATTTAAGTTTGTGAACGAATACAACTATAGCAAAAAAAGAGAACTTCATCAGTGCTATACGTCCTTCGTGGTTTTCATTTAAAAAAGGGAATTAAATTACACTGATTGGATGAATAAAATGATATTTTAAATTTGTTTTGAATCTGATTATGACATTTTTATTAAAATAAATTAAGGTGATATTACACAGGTATATGGCCTTTTCCCACCAAAGGAGAGGAAGATGGGCACCATGACTTTAGTGGTGACGAGGAAAGCGGAAATGGAGAATAAATAACACAAATATCGACTGAAGTTATGAACTAAAGTATTCAAGAGTGACAGGATACGGTTGCAGATATCGGGACACTATGGTAGTAAAACCTAAACTGTCAGTAGTCATTTTAGGATATTAATTTAACTAGTGAGCGACTGAGGAACAGAAAAATATCGCAGGTTCCACATGTAGGAGCCGTAACGTGGTTAACTACAGAAGAAGCAGTACAGTGTTGTCGTGACCCACACTTGGATGTGTTAACAGACCTAGTAACCACTAAAAAATGTATCTAATGCTAATAGTTAAGAATATTTAAAGAAGAGATCATAATCTGAATATTACTTGACCATAGAAAAAGGATAACATATAGACAGGATTGAAGTTCTAGGCTTGGAAAGAAAATCACATATCCTATATATACTTATTCTCCAGATCTACTACCATATCTTTCCCACATTTTCCTGAATTTTACAGAACTAACTTAATTTACTTTCTCTTAACAAATAAGATAAGCTGGAAAATAATTTCCTTATTCTTTCCCTTCAAAACAAAATTTTACAAAGAGCAGGACTAAGAGGCTTGTAAAATATTAGAGGGTTATTTATAGAGAACGAATTTGTTATAGAAAATTCTTTAATACAAAAAAAAAAAAAATCATATTTTTTATTCGGATACAAAATTAGGACTTTACTTAAGGAAAAATTTAAATTTATATATATATATATATATATATATATATATATATATATATATATATATATATATATATATATATATATATATATATATATATATATATATATATATATATATATATCACCATCATCATCATCACCACCATCACTGGCGCCTGTCGGGTGCTACTCCTCCAGAACCTTCTCCACGCATTTCTGTCCTCAAACATTCGGCTGTCTTCCACCTGTTCCAGTGTCTTTCTCCTTCGTTGTATAGCTTCTTCCACCGCCTTCATCTATCTCTTCCTTGGTCTTCCCGCCGGTCTCCTTCCTTCTGGTACCCATTCTAGCTTTTCTCTCAGTCTCTCTCCCTCCTCCATTCTCTTCACATGTCCAAACCATCTCCGCTGAGATCTTTCTACGCATTCCAAAAACTGATTCCATCCCAAGTTCCTGTCTCATTTGTTCACTTCTCATCCTATCTGTCAGCGATACTCCCTTGATGACTCTGAGTACTCTCATTTCCGCGGCTTCGATTCTGCTCTTATGCATTGTATTCATTTTCCAACATTCTGAACCGTACAACAATATTGGTCTCAGTATTGTTTTATATATTAGTACTTTCACTTCGGTTGGTATTCCTCTCGCCTTTAAAAAAAAATAGCGGATACAGCATTCCTACATTCTTTGAGAATCTTCCTATTCTCTCCCTCAACTCGTCCTCCAGTATTCTTTCTTCGTCGAACACCACACTCAAGTATTTAAATTTATTCGCCTGCTTAAGTCTGGTCCCCTCTTACTTATGTTTATCTTCAGGCTTATAGAGTTCAACACATCATTCCACCTATATATATATATATATATATATATATATATATATATATATATATATATATATATATATATATATATATATATATATATATATATATATATATATATATATATATAAAGAAAACTGCATAAATCGCACTTTCAATAAATAATAGATTCATATTCCAAAAAATTCTAAGAAACTGAAAATTAAAACTTTCCAAAAAGTTATAACTTACTTAAAAAAAATTAATAAATAAATAAACACACATACAGAAACAAATACACACTACCCATCAAAACCTTCTGAACACAACATATATTAAAAAGAGATTAAAAAACACACAATAAAATCAGCCTAAAACACAGGAGCTTTCGAAACGAGAACTCCTACTCCTTATTTAAAAGTTTTAAAAGAAAATTTTTTTAAACTTAAACTTTTCTTTTAAACTCTTGAACAAGGAGACGGAGTTTTCGTTTCGAAAGCTGAAACCTTTAGGCTGATTTCATATTTTTTTTTTTTTTTAAATGTATGTATGTATGTTTGTATCTTGTGCTGATTTGGTGGGTGGTGTGAATACATGTATTCATATATGTTAATTATTATTATTTTAATTAGGTTATAACTTTTTGAAAAGTTTTAAGATTTAGTTTCTTGTAATTTTTGAAATATATATATATATATATATATATATATATATATATATATATATATATATATATATATATATATATATATATATATATATATATATATATATATATATATATATATATATATATACAGAAAAATTCAGAATATGAAAGCACACATAATAATAATAATAATAATAATAATAATATAATAATATAATAATAATAATAATAATAATAATAAATGAAAAAATAATAACTAATAATAAAAAAAATAATAAAAAAATAATAAAAAAAAAAAAAAAAAAAAAAAAAAAAAAAAAAAAAAAAAAAAAAAAAAAAAAAAAAAAAAAAAAAAAAAAAAAAAAAAAAAAAAAATTTTTCATTGAATTTCTGTATATAGAAAAAATTCTGAAAGCTGAAAAATAAAGAGAAATATATTTAAAAAAAAAACTATTTCTATTATATGAACCTGAGGGTAAGCTATTTATCAATTAAGGTTCATAAGTAACTGTAATGTTGAAAGATTATTTTAATTTTAAATTCAATTATGTAAAGAAATAATATTTTATCTATAAACAACACACGCTAGTGATTTAGTTTCCATGTTTAAATCATGCAATATATATATATATATATATATATATATATATATATATATATATATATATATATATATATATATATATATATATATATATATATATATATATATATATATATATATATATATATATATATTCAGATATCTGTTTGTAAAGCTTGAACATTTTGGAAAGCTTAGTCTAATCCTGGATGAGCACAGAACTGCACCACACTAAAAATAAAAAAAAAAAAAAAAAAAATAAAAAAAAAAATCAGTGCACCGAACTGGTGTCTCAGCCAACTTTACTTTAGTCCTTTAATTTTACAATTTTTAACACTACGAGAACATTTCAAATGCAATTTATCGATAAGGAATATAGAGCATTAAAGCGCCAAATATGACAAAACAAATAATTCTGACATGCAATTGCATGACTTGAAAGGAACAGCTTCCAATCCAAGGGTTCAAGACCCTTTTATGAATAAATTCATTTTCATTTATTTTATATTGCACGGAGAGAACTCTGAATGTAGTCTCAATTAAAAAAATTAAAGAATCTTTAAGGACATGCAGGGGTGTTTATTTGTATAGTATTTTGAAAATTTAGACCTGTTGCGAGAATACCATGTGAACTCAAAGTAGGCATGGATGCCTCCGGCAACATGGGGCCAATGGACAACAAAATTATGAACAATACTAGTTCTGAGAAAAGGTAAAACTCAATTGATATATTACTTTTTTTTTTATTTATAAAATATTATTTTTGGAACATTTTCTTTTGATAACATCATATTTTTATAACATGAGAGTTAAAAATCAACTTTCTCGTAAGTATGAGAATATGCGGCGACTGCGCTGTGTCCTGCAAATTACTTTTACACTTTTAATGTTTAATCATTATCCCTCCGGGACCCCAGGGTTGAGAAGCTGAAGCCGAAGCCAAGACCAAAGCCAAGAGACGGAGATATGAAGTAAGAGTAGGATTTTTGATAAATCTTTGAATTGAATCAAAGCCAGGGAAAAAACAAACAAAAAAATTTTTAATATTTTTTTTTTTTTTTTTTTTTTTTTTTTTTTTTTTTTTTTCAAATTTGAATGTTATAATTCTAAGCTAAACAAAAGAGGTTAGTGATAGCATTATTTTTCATTACATCATAAATTTCATACAAACACACACACAAAAAAGAAGGTGATTTCATATGAGTACTTGGAGTAGGTGTTGTAGATGAAGTGGTTCGAACCCTGAGCCAAGGTATGCAGGGTAATTCATATTGGTAGACCCAGAGTTAAATCCACCAAAAAAATTTAAGGCCTTCGCAGCCTGCGACGGGACCCCTTCTTACCGCCCCCCTTCCTCCATAAAAAAAGTTTGAGTGGACAGGTATCATGAAATTCCCGGATTATTTATTCTTTAGAATGCTATATGCAGTTTTCAAAAATTTCTATTTAGGGAACAATAAATAGAAAATGGAATATATATATATATATATATATATATATATATATATATATATATATATATATATATATATATATATATATATATATATATATATATATATATATATATATATATATATACTTTTTAAAATAAACAGTTGTAATTCCAATTAAAAATAAGAAGCCCATTCCTGTTTCAGAAATTCGTGAAGTATCTCAGGAACAGTACATACATAAATGAAATACTTTCCATATGCCCTAATAACTGCATTGTCTCACACTCATTATTAAATTCTTTAAAAATTTTCCAAAATAGGTTTACCAATTTAAATCTTTAATAAAGTGGAAAACAATCTCCATCTATCAAAAAGATCATATGGCTCTAAAAACTAATGCTAAACAGATAACGGTACTAACAAATAAAAATATATTAAAACAAGGTAAAGATTACTTACATATTTCGTTTAAAATTTATAATTCTTTCATTACGTTTTATAATT
>SEYY01021676.1:65000-70000 GCA_009176605.1 Armadillidium nasatum
TACCTTAACCGATATAAGCATCTACCAAATTGCATAATTTTAATTTATCATGCAAGTTTAAGTGAATTCCGTAATGTACAATGAACACAATATTTAAAATCAATATATATATATATATATATATATATATATATATATATATATATATATATATATATATATATATATATATATATATATATATATATATATATATATATATATATATATATATATATATATATATGACTTGGGTTCTCTTTAAAAGATAACTGGTGATTAGTACTTTCAGCTAATGATATGTTGACCGCGAATAAGTAGAAATTTTTAAAAATCTAAATTTAAGCAAATTATTTCCTTATTTTAAAAATAACAAAAACCTGCAAATTAGGCTTAAAGTGTTGGATTATTTCTTTAGTTTTAATAAGCTAATGGAAAACTTAATGGAACACACACCCTTTATATATATATATATATATATATATATATATATATATATATATATATATATATATATATATATATATATATATATATATATATATATATATATATATATATATATATATATATATATATATATATATATATATATATATATATATATATATATATATATATATATATATATATATATATATATATATATATATATATATATATATATATGGTTCCCTTTATTTGCAATCGAAAAATAGCCAGTGTGTATAAAGATTGTTTAAACTTCTGCGTTTAACTTTTAAGAAAAGTCAGTCAGTTACTTTCAATTAATTATTTTCACTTACTTTCAAACACTGATTTTCAATAAGTAAAATAGAATAAATTAAAAGAACTTTAAAAAAGGGTCCAATCCAAAACATGATCCCTACGTTCTGTAGTGGGGAGAAATATTCTCTTCAAGTCGACCTTCAAAAATTTTATTTATGTTTTCTTTCTTTGGTGTGATTGGAAGGAGGAGATGCCTTCAGTCGGTCACTAATCTATTGCAATGTAAATTGAGCTAAATTTTTAAAAGAAAATTCCTCAAAATAATTACGTTACGTTACGTTAACTCTCGGTCAATAAGAAGTAAAAAAGAAATTTTAAACAAAATAGGAGTTATATATATATATATATATATATATATATATATATATATATATATATATATATATATATATATATATATATATATATATATATATATATATATATATATATATATATATATATATATATATTATAATAAACTTGCCTTTGCTTGAGGGCGCCGGTTCGATCCCACTTGGGGATCCTAGGTATTTACTACCTAGAAAAGTTCCTCTCCTCGAATAGATGTGAACTTTTTATAATATATATATATATATATATATATATATATATATATATATATATATATATATATATATATATATATATATATATATATATATATATATATATATATATATATATATATATATACTTCCAAAGTTCGAAATGTTTTAATTGAGTTACGTATTTAAGTACTAGAAAGAATAATCATGTAGCTGTTATATGTCAGCCTTTTGAAATATGTACCATCTTTCTCTTTCTATATATATATATATATATATATATATATATATATATATATATATATATATATATATATATATATATATATATATATATATATATATATATATATATATATATATATATATATATATAGTGTGTGTGAAAAATAGAAATTGGGAAGGTATTCCAGACGTTACTAGTGCAATACCCAATAAATAGGTATAGCAGAAAAAAATAAGAAATTGAATTGAAAAATAAATCTACGAGCTCTCCTCAAAGGAGGAGGAATGTTAGTAAATAATTCAGAAAATCAGTATCCATTGTAATGAAGATAGTAATATAAGAAGGATGCAGTAGTTCTTACTAAATATTAATTAGTGAAGGATATATATATATATATATATATATATATATATATATATATATATATATATATATATATATATATATATATATATATATATATATATATATATATATATATTACGTGTACGGATGTGGTTGTCAGGCTACCTAGAAATGTGGATGTTTATTCGGTTGCAGATGTCAAATCTGATGTACAATCGGAAATGCCAAACGCCACTAATATATATATATATATAATATATATATATATATATAATATATATATATATATATATATATATATATATATATATATATATATATATATATATATATATATATATATATATATATATATATATATATATATATATATATATATATATATATATATATATATATATATATATATATATATATATATATATATATTATTATCCTTGGTCATATGTTTTATACCGTAGGAAAATAATCGGTTAAAGGGTAAATATAAGCTATAAAATAAAAGTACAAGAAAAGAAATCTTTATTACTAATTTATTACTAATGAATTTAAAATATTTAATATTAGGTTGCACCACCCTCTGATTTTATTACTCTTTTACAATCATTTTAGGCACAATGACCTAGCACTGAAGAAGAAGGATTAGCACAGAAATTCTCTGAAGTAGAATTAAAGGTAAAAAATTTTAAAAGAAAAGTTCCCGTTCAGCAGAAAGTAAGACCGTTCTGGAAACGTCGGAATATATAAGAGGAGGGAACGAGGAAGAAACATGATTTTGAGATGGTATTTAACGAAACTGGCTGAAAGAATTGGAAGAAATGAACTAAAAAGATTTTTTTTTCATTTTCTAAGGGGAAAGGAATTTAAAAAAAAAAAAAAAAAAGTTTGCGTCTTACGGGCATTGCAATATTTGAGAGGAACTTTTCTTAGTAGTATATACCTAGGATCTTCAAACGGATCTAACCGGCGTTCTAGAGCACGTGAGTCAATAAATTTTGAACAACTCCAAGATATAATGAGAAGAGTGTTGTAGTTTGAATAAGGTGATTCTTGAAATAATTGCACGAGAACAGAAAGAAAGACTTAAGCAAAGATTTAAAAGTTTAATTGAATTAAAAAGAAAATTGACCGTAAGCCTCCATACTTAAGATAATTTTCTTTGGTTTTCCGATCAGTGCAATTCGAGGGGCATCTCCTGTCGAAGAAATGATCATTCCAATTGACGTTAAAGGAAGTACAACTGCAAGTCCAACCATTTTGAATCACCAAAATGTCAAATATCTTAGACTCTTAGACTCTACGTCAGCTGCCACTAGTACCCGTGCAACAAGTATGGAAAGGAGCGAATGAAGTGCTATGTGGAGTTGGCCGCCTTCCACTAGTCAATATCAATAAAAGAAATTGAAAGGAAGAATGTGCAAATGCAAGAAGCAGTGTATGCATGTGAAGAAGAGTACAAGTGCTTATAGTTAACGGTAGAAAGTACCCTAAATTCACATTCTGTTTCCCTGAGGTGCGAAATGGACGAACCATTAGCAGTGGAGTGAAAAGTGAGGTCCCAGCCTAATTCTACAGGCAGTATAGTCAATGCGACATTCATCCTCTTTCTATTATATTATATATATATATATATATATATATATATATATATATATATATATATATATATATATATATATATATATATATATAATATATATATATATATATATATATATATATATAAGTACAAAAAAATCCTGACCTATGAATTAAAACATAAAAACATGTCTTGATAGATTTAATTTTATTCAGGTTTTAAACTAAAATTATCCAAAGTCGCTGTATTATCGTTTACCATAATACGAGTATTTCGATAATTAAAATCAATTTACGAAAAAAGGATAAATATGATTTATAATGAAGATAATAATAATAATAATAATAATAATAATAATAATAATAATAATAATAATAATAATAATAATAATAATAATAATAAATGAAGTGTTTTCAAAGAATATAAAAAAAATAATCATAAAAAAATGAAAAATCAATAACTAGTCCAACATTAACAGTTGTTTTATGACTTACTACAAATAATAATAAAAAAATTTTAATTTACAATTTAGAAAATGAGATCGAGATGCCTTAAAGACTTCAAAATATTTTCAATAAAATTTTCCAAAATTTGTGCCCAATTTCTAAATCAAATTCTTCTAAATTTGATAACGAACGAAGCACGTTCGTCGCCTTTCCTGTCATCTACCGCAGGACACCACAGCGGGTTTCCCTGCTGAGGTGCTCATTATCCTTTTCTCTTCGCAGTAAATCAAAAGAAAGACGAAAAATAAAAAGAGAATAACTACAGAAAGAAGACCGAAAGAATGAAGCCATTCAAGTGAAGACAAAAAGCAAGCGCAGCCGCGAAGATGATCAAAAAAAGAGGCAACACTAGATGTTGTTGAGGTTCCTTTGTAACGCTCTCTGCTGGAGGGAAAAGCGAAACATAAGGAGAGGGCCGAACTGAAGTGCATTTTATCCCATTGCTCTATTCCAACTGTTTCTATTTTCCCTTTCTTTCTTTCTTTCCTCGTGAAGAGACGTTAGTCGACACACCGATGAAGTTATACAAAGGATGATGGGGTTTTTCGCTCATTGAAGCCAATTCTTTTTAAGTTTTGTTACAAAACCATTAAAGCTCAGATTCATTTTTCATTTCACTTTTTTATTATTTTAACAAAAACATACGTATTGGAAAATTAGTTCATTATTTGAACATATATACAAAGCCTAATTCTAACAACTATACAAGATATTCCAAATTTTAATTAGAAGGAATCTCCATTAAATGTGTAAAAGTCGCTATATTTACATTTCTTCAAAGTAAAAATTTCAATAGAATTTAAAAGAGAAAAAAAAAATTATATAAATCAAAGACCAAATAAAAAAGAGAAGAAAAAAATTACAGTTTTAAGAGAAAAAGAAAAAGAAAGACCTTTTCCATTTCTATACAACATTTGAGTATTTGCCCAAATGGCAATTCTAAAGGATATTATAACTTAAAAGGGGAGAGAGAGAAAAAAAACCTTTAAGACATTTCGAAGGGACGAAATATTAATCCACAGGGTCACTAAATCCTACTTTTTCCTAAGCAGAATAGAAATTATTCCTTA
>SEYY01021676.1:72500-82500 GCA_009176605.1 Armadillidium nasatum
ACTTTTACATGGGAATAAAACGCTTTTCCTAATTAATTTATGCTGATATTTATTTACATCTACAAATCATTGTAAAATCATCTTTTTCTTCCATTATATATATATATATATATATATATATATATATATATATATATATATATATATATATATATATATATATATATATATATATATATATATATATATATATATATATATATATATATATATATATATATGGGTAAAAACCTAGATGACGCCTACAAGAGGAATAACAAACCGATATCGCAATCATGTTTAAGGTCAACATTTCTTGATGAACAACGTTTGCAACTAATGCAAATACTTAATGGAGCGAAACAAATGTTTATTTCTAATCAATGTATAAATTTATTCAATGTCCGTCTATGTTAAAAATATAATTTTGAAAAGTAAGATTTCTGTATATTTAAATTGTACTTCTTCTACTTTTTAGATAAAGGCGAATTTAAAATAACAAAAGTATCTTATAACTTTAAATAATTAAATAAAGTTTAGTACCCTGATATAAATAAGAATGAATATAACTAAACCCTTTATATAATCATAATATCATTACAATATTGTTAAATATCAACAAAGTATTTTCTTTTTAAATTTTACATAACAATAATAATAATAATAAAAATAATAATAATAATAATAATAATAATAATAATAATAATAATAATAATAATAATAATAATAATAATAATAATAATACATGAGTAGTAAAGAGAGAAGGAAAAAAGGGTACCCAAAGATGAAAGAATCCAAATATTCTTAAGCAAAAACCATATTCTGCATTTCCATCATCTACTAAACAAAGATATAAATATATTTATACACAACATTTTTACCTTATTTCCCAAGGTCCTTAGATTTAACTGTGAACAGTTTCGGATTACTTTCCTCATGAATGAAGGTCAAAAAGGAAAGCCTTGTTTGGAAACATTAAGATCAATCCTTTTGGGAAGACCTGCAGCTTCCATATCTGCATACACAATTAATGAGACCGTTGGGTAACGGTAGCAAAAACACGGATTAATACAAGAGAATGAGAAGCTGAAAGGAATAGTAGCCACAAGGAGCAAAGCACTTAAAATATGCAGGTGATATCGTGTGTGTGTGTGTGTGTGTGTGTGTGTTTTGTGATATATATATATATATATATATATATATATATATATAATATATATATATATATATATATATATATATATATATATATATATATATATATATATATATATATATATATATATATATATATATATATATATATATGCACTTTTGTACTTGGCAACAGCTGATAAAAATTAGGAAGTAGCCAGTGCAGGTGTGGACAGAAGAAATCCTTACATACTAACTATAATTGAGGACAGAGCAACCAGAGAGGGAGAAAGATGTAAGATAAAGCATTAGAAAAGAAAGGGGGAAGTTGAGACACAGGACAGAAAAGGAGAAGAGAGCTAAAGACGAAGATAAATGAGAATCCCAGCCACATGAGAATTAAAAAAAAATATATAAAAAGAAAAAGAAGTGAAGAGTAAAGAAATGGGCGTGGAAATGAAGCAATGACGAAAGAAGTCTGTTCGTCGATGCAGTAATTAGAGAGGGTAAAAAAAATCAAGCGATAAAACCAGGTGGGGTCCTCCTCTATGGCTGAAGGCTAAAGAACCCTCGGGATTACTTCATAATGGATGATTTATTCAGTAGGCCTTTCATAAGAAAAGATCAACATGCTAGAGTATAATTAGGATACAAAAATAATGACAGCAAATGTATACGTAAAGAAATTAGCTATGGGAAATTTTTATGTACTATAATTAAACTATATAATTTCTTTATATAAACATTCTGCCTCTTTATTTATATATATATATATATATATATATATATATATATATATATATATATATATATATATATATATATATATATATATATATATATATATATATATATATATATATATAGAGAGAGATAGAGAGAGAGAGAGAGAGAGAGAGAGAGAGAGAGAGAGAAAGCTCAAGGAAAAAGAAAGAGCGACATCAATGCTCTTATAAAATAATCCAAATTTATTTTTAGAAAATAAAATGAATTGAGATAACAACTTTATCACTATCGTTCTCACTCTATTTTCCTATCCATCTCTCTCTCTTTATATATATATATATATATATATATATATATATATATATATATATATATATATATATATATATATATATATATATATATATATATATATATATATATATATATATATATATATTTTAAAATTTCTAAAGAACGTTGTCACTTAATCTAAATAAGAAAATACATAAAAGACGTAAAAATTACGTTAAAATTTGTACCGAATAACACGTGATAAACTGCTTGAAAGCAGATGTGAAGTCAAAGAAAATCAAATTCAAAATTCCTTCAAATAACACAGAAGCTTTAATCATAAATGCAAACACAGATGGCAATAAAGATTTAAAAAGAGTGGTACATTTTAAATACAAAATAAATACAAAAGACAAACATAAATTTAAGGAAAAGAAATTCAAAAACTGAGTAACAGATTTTTTTTTTTCGTGTGTGTGTGTTTGGATAAAGATGAAGGTAGATAGATGAAGATATATACACATGAGGAAGAGTCAGAGAATATAAGATACATTGTGATAGAATGAGATAGAGGAAATTAATCAACAAATAAAAATAAAAACAGAGGTAGATAATAAATACAAGAGTAGATATAGACAAAAACCAGAAAGATATAAATAAGTAAATAGTCATTAGTAACTTTCTCATTGTAAATAGTCCGTTATGAAATATAATGATAGTTAATATATATATATATATATATATATATATATATATATATATATATATATATATATATATATATATATATATATATATATATATATATATATATATATATATATATATATATATATGCAAATTATTAGTTTTTTTTTTTGTTTTTTTACTGACTTTTGTTTTACAAGCTCAGTTTTACATTATTTTTATCATTATTTTCATTATTATCTAGAGTTTTAATGCTCATGATTTTATCTCTTTATGCTATCACATGCTCACATCAAAGACTGATTTCTATAGGTATCTCATCTTAACATTGCCAAGTTCTTGACTCATAGAAGCGAAAGAAGAAAATGAGGAATTAATTTTTTGGGTCATGTCGCGAAATCGTAGGGTAACAATTGAGATTTTTATTTCTTTTGAAAAAGTTGAATATACCCTAGAAAAGAGAAAATAACGTATAACGTATTTATGATGTGAAGTTCTTATTACTTTTTTTATTTGTGTTTATCTATATATATACTATTATTATCTTATTTATTGTTGAGGAATTAAATATTTCTGAAGAGAGAAGAATTGATTTCAATAATTACTTACGTGAGGAAAGGTATTTCCTTAAATTTAATATCATTTTTGTTTATTTAATATAGGTTATTTTTTATTATCCTTAGAGTCAATTTAGTATTTTAAGGTTAGTTTAGTTACGTTAGGTTAGATTAAATAAGGTTAGGTAAAGTTAGGTTAAGTTAGGTTAGGATAGGTTAGGTTAGGCTAAGGTAGGTTAAGTTAGGTTATATGGATATTTGAGGTTAATTTAGATTAAGTTAGGTGGATAAGTTTGGTTAGATTTCATTACATAAAGAAATGTTAAATTTCTTTTTTTTAAATTTGTTATTTAATTAGTTTTCTCTACATGAACCATATATATATATATATATATATATATATATATATATATATATATATATATATATATATATATATATATATATATATATATATATATATATATATATATATATATATATATATATAGTTGGAAAAACCTATCTTGATCGATGGAGGCCGACATGTCCAGATACATGGCGTTTGAAAGTATGCAAGTCAAAGGAAGTTGGGAAAACAGATAAAGGGAGTGTGTTCCAGACTTTACCAGTAGCGTATATGTAAGATTGAGCATAACGGTTATGTCTGGGGTCTGAGAGTTGGACAGAGAAAGGATAAGACTGTGTAGAAAGGCGTGTCGCACAAGCTCTTCTCAATGGAGGAGGTATGCGACGAGAGAGTTCAGAAGAGAAGTGTCCGTTGTAATAGCGATAGTAGAGAGAGAGAGTGAAGCAACAATTCGACGGGCAGAAAGGAATTGGAGAGAGTTACTAAGAGCAGGAGAGCTATATGAGTGGAATCACCCCAGATGTGTGAGGCATACTCCATAAAGGGGCGAACAACACCCCTATAGAGAGCAAGCAACTGGGGTGGCGTGTATATATATATATATATATATATATATATATATATATATATATATATATATATATATATATATATATATATATATATATATATATATATATATATATATATATATGTCTCCTCTGGTGGGCAAAGGCCAGAGGCCTACCAATTTCCACACACATACACACACACACACATATATATATATATATATATATATATATATATATATATATATATATATATATATATATATATATATATATATATATATATATATATATATATATATTATATATATATATATATTGTCTCCTCTGGTGGGCAAAGGCCAGAGGCCTACCAATTTCCACACACATACACACACACACACCACACACACACACACATATATATATATATATATATATATATATATATATATATATATATATATATATATATATATATATATATATATATATATATATATATATATATATATAATGGAACGTCATTTTAAAATTATAATGCTTCAAATTTACAAAAATAATTTGACATTCACCTAAGTAATTTTTTTTACCCTACTATTTTATAAGGCAGAGAGAAACGTGACGTTTTCGCGACATGAACCCATGTCTGATAGCCTATATATACGAGTATGATGCCTTAAATACAGTATTTAAATTTTAAATGTTATGTCTCTCGAGTTCCCTGAATATTATATTTGGCACATTGTTTTGCTTCCTATGAAGAAATCAAGTTCACTCGCTCTCTCTCTAGATGTATTCGCTCACTCACCTTTCTAGGCAAATATAACATGTTCTCCCAAAAATGAAGAAGGCTTTGAAACTTCCCAGCAGATTTGAAAGGCAACAGAGAGAGAGAGAGAGAGAGAGAGAGAGAGAGAGAGAGAGAGAGAGAGAGAGAGAGAGATTGAACGCAAAACAATGTTGCCAAATATAAAATTCATATTCTAAATATGTTGAACGAAGACTGAACGACGCTGCAATTTTAAAATTCACATATTAAAAGTTACTGTACTTTTGATGTGAGCATGCAACCACAAATAAAAAATAAGTTTATGCATATTATATAAAAGCCCTGAGTAATAGTGAATGTTAAGAAAAAATGCTATAAATCAAATTTGGAAAAACATAAGGAAAAAAAGAAAACACGATTTAAAAAAAACATTTTTTGCATATTTCTCTCTCTCTCTCTCTCTCTCTCTCTCTATATATATATATATATATATATATATATATATATATATATATATATATATATATATATATATATATATATATATATATATATATATATATATATATCCTCCGGTGGGCAAAGACCAAAGTCCTACCAATATTCACCAGTGTTGGGAAACTATCAGGTCCGTTAAAGGCCGATATGACCCGATACACGGCGTTTAAAAGTGTGCAAGTCAAAGAAAGTTCGGAAAACATATAAAGGGAGTATGTTCCAGATTTTACCAGTAGAGCGCATGTAAGATTGAGCATAGCGGTTCAATCTCAGGTCAGAGAGTTGAATAGAGAAAGGATAAGACTTTGTAAAAACTCGAGTTCTACGAACAATTCTCAATTGAGGAGGTATGCGACGGGAGAGTTCAAAAGAGCAGTGTCCGTTGTAATAGCGATAGTAAAGAGAGAGTGACGCAACAATTCGACGGGTAGAAAGGGATTGGAGATTTACTAAGAGCAGCAGAGTTGATGAGACGAAAAGCCCTAGACTCCACCTTCTCAAGGAGAGCTATATGAGTGGAATCACCCCAGATGTGCGAGACGTACTCCATACTGGGGCGAACTTCCCCCTATAAAGAACAAGCCACTGGGGTGGAGTAAAAAAATCACGAAAGCGCCTCAGAACACCCAACCTCTTAGAAGCTTGTTTAGAAAGAGAAGTAATGTGATCATTCCATGAAAGATCACGAGAAATATATATATATATATATATATATATATATATATATTATATATATATATATATATATATATATATATATATATATATATATATATATATATATATATATATATATATATATATAAAGATCTTTCATAGTAATCAAACAAATAAGAAATTGGATTACCCAAAGAAGAAGAAGAATACATTTTGCCTATTTTTTTTGTGCGTTCTTTTACAGTGAATAGAACATCTGTTTTTCACACGTGCTTTATTATATATATATATATATATATATATATATATATATATATATATATATATATATATATATATATATATATATATATATATATATATATATATATATATATATATATATATATATATAAATATATATAATCTAGAACTAATCCCAAAGGACAAAAGAGTAACAGAGTCTTATAGAGAAGCGACATAAAAAATATTTAAAACAGAAAGGAGAAAATATAGATTCATACAAGTCATGTTTTAAGCCGTTTCTATCAGCAAAACGACTTCATAATCATTTATCTGATCTGGACAAGCATGTTACGTAATCTCCCGAAGAACAAGGATCCGCGATCCCGTAGTGGAGGTGTACCTTACGAAAGCCTCCGTAATCTTCCTCCAGCTCTTTCATAGAGACCCTCTTTAATACCTCTCTCTCTCTTTCTCGTCTCTGATTTAGGAAAGAAATATATACAAAGCGAATAAATAAGTAACTCTTCGGGTTAAAAGCGTCAAAGAAATCGTAGACGCTACTAATCCCTCGGTCACGATTCTCTGGATGGTTCATCAGCTTAACTTGTGGAAGGAAGGGGAGTGAGAATACAATAATAATAATAATAATAATAATAATAATAATAATAATAATAATAATAATAATTAATTATTATATATAATTATAATAATAATAATTAAAATAAATTCTATACATTTCCCTTTAACGGATCTAAAAATTAATTTATGTTCTAAATTAATTTTCTTTTAGATAATTCTGAAGAATAATTTACAAATAAATTAAAATTCTGCTTATATATTTCTATACTAACGAGTTTCGTCCACAAACTTTTGACATCTTAAGAACTTGAAATTATATCAGTGAATGAATTTTCATAAACAAATTACAATAAAATAAATTAACACTATAATAACTTTGATAAAATATTTTCAGTAATATTAAGTTTAAGGGACAATAACACTGAATTTTATATTAATGTTGGGTCTATATCTTTTAATGTAAAAAGCCTCTGCAATTTTTAACTTTTGGACTTTATTAGAAATATACAAGACTTTGAAATGAATTGATATATTTTGGAGTGCTGTTTTTCCGTGTTCTACATTGAAGTGTTCATAAATCTTGCTTGGTTTAAATAAATGTTAATACGCTCTGTCTGAAAATCTGTTAGTTGTGCATCCAATGTACGTCGACGTACAGTCAGACTCAAGGCATTGGAATAGGTACACAACATGATGACTATCAGATGAGGTATCTTTTGTAGAAAAACAGGATGAGAGTTGCTTTCATATTATATATATATATATATATATATATATATATATATATATATATATATATATATATATATATATATATATATATATATATATATATAATATATACCCCCACATCAAACATACAACCAATCAAAATATCATAGTTTAGATTGAATTATAAATCAAAGGAACTCTCGTCCTGTTTTTCCACAAGAGATACCTAGTAGAATTTCTTACATAATAGAATGAAAAAGAATTTCTTAAATAATAATAATAATATATTATTATCATTATTATTATTATAACTATTATCATAAAGATACTCAGTCAAAAAGCAGACGAGTATTCAAGAAACTTTTATGGCACTTTTTTAAATCCTTTAGTAACTTTGCTCTTCCTATTCAAAAGACCATTGGAAAAGCTGTCCCTCCCTCCCTCTCTCTTTTTTTTACAAAAAAAAAAATATATATATATATAATATATATATATATATATATATATATATATATATATATATATATATATATATATATATATATATATATATATATATATATATAATCGCCCTACCCTGATAAGATAAAACACAGTTAACAGTACATTTACCATATACTGTTAACGATACAAATACGAGACTATGTGTTACAAGTCCATAAAAATAAAAGTCTGCCAAAAATGTAATACAAATATCATGTAATAATAACTAATTCATTTAACAATATAATAGATTTATTCATACACACATGTTAATATATTCTTCTTCAAAAAGTATTTATAAATTTCGTTTATCCTACGAGAGTCCAGTGAGAAAGAGTATTATAAAACGATTATAATCAAACTTGGAATAATTATTAATCAATCATCCTTAAAATTTCGGTCAAAATTTATCATCTGATTCATCCATCATTGATACATGCATGATACCCTCACAAACAAATTACAACGTTTAAGACGTCTCTTTTTCCTCTTAACCTTAATCTTTGATTACTTAATCAACCAATCGATTTTTATAAAGAGAAAAATCCAATTGCCCAATGTTAAAGTCAGAGGTTCATATATAATATATATAAAAACCATTCATGCATTTTAGGAAAGGAAAATAACTAATCAGGAATCGTGTCAATTAAATCATTCATTAAATTTAGAAACTTTCTAAATTTTACTCGAAGAATAATGAAAAGAATTGACATTTAACTTGACAATACGCATATTTTATGTTGAGAAACTGAGATATTTTAATAATTACAAAGACACCCACACACACAAGCGCGCGCGCACTCTCTATCTCTCTCTCTCACACACACATATATATATATATATATATATATATATATATATATATATATATATATATATATATATATATATATATATATATATATATATATATATATATATATATATATATATTTTAGGGGAGAAAGTGTGCGCAGTAAGAGACGATGAAACTGCCACTCACTGGGCATATAGTGCATTAGGTTGTGTGAAATATTCTGTTTCTTAATTCTTAGGTAGAGGAGAATGTGGTGCGTATGTGCACGACTGCGTGATTGTAATTATTTCACTAATTTAGAGTCTTCTGAATTTTCCACTTTACAATTTATGCCATTTTACTAATCTAGAACTAAATTCTTTTGTTGTTTATTTTCTCCTTACTTTGCTGACTATCATAAAATCTTATAAACTTATATAAAATTATATAAACTGCAAAATATAGCACATTGCCTTATCATTTTCTTTTTCTGAATCATCATCTAAGCGATTTCAGTGTTTACTACTGACAAGGGCTTCGGTTCTCAAGATACAGCGGGTAAATATTCTAACCAATTCTTTTCATAATAACCTCGAACAGATGGAGAAGTTCCTTACCTCTATCCCTAAATGTTTTTTTTAACTCTGATTTTCAACTTTCAGCGTTAAACTCTTTTCATCTCTGTGTACTTTCAATCATCTTTTCTCTGAATCCTGTTCTATTTCTTCAAGCTTTCCGCAGGAACGGTCCCATCCCCCGGCTAGGAAATGTGTTTGGATCTTCTGTGCAGCAAAATGCTTGGACTTCTTTTTCTTGGATTTTGATGAAATGAACACCTCTTTAGAGAGATGGGTCCCTCTGAGTGCTCTTCTTATCCACCATAAGATCATATATATATATATATATATATATATATATATATATATATATATATATATATATATATATATATATATATATATATATATATATATATATATATATATACTAAGTAGCCTAGACGTTTTTAACCCCTGTAGCCCAGCTTCACCTACTATTAAGCTTCACTTCAACTGATCCTGGTAT
>SEYY01021676.1:87500-102500 GCA_009176605.1 Armadillidium nasatum
AATATTACACTTTATTTCCTCAAATATCCTCGTCTTAACAGCTGGATACTTCCCCTCATTTAACCTATGTGCCACTCCGAGTTTGAAGTGAGGGTGCAGAGCTGTTGCCATAAGTAAATCACAATCATCAAAAATCCTGCTGAACCTCGGTTCAAATCCCTTTTCTTTCCCTTTGTTTGGCTTTGGCTGCTTTAGTAAGTAGTTGACTAAGCTTTTGGCATAGTTAAGTTTTTTCACCTCTCGTTGCAATTCCACGAGATTGTCCTTGAGGAGGAAGAGGTTAGGCAATAGAACCCCCGCGTACGCATTCTTCTCATCCTGCAACATATGCAGCCTAACAGCAATAGTCGTAATTATTTCGATTTACTCGGCAATTACCTCCTTGTCAGTTTTATTAAATATTGGAAGACAAGGCTTTTGTTCCATACAAATAAACCAATAAACAAAATAGTCAATAAACCAATATATATTATATATATATATATATATATATATATATATATATATATATATATATATATATATATATATATATATATATATATATATATATAATATATATATATATATATATATATATATATATATATATATAACAATATCTTTTATTATCGAGGACAATTTGATATTTCTTAAATATCGATATTTTTTTATATGTCGGCATTCCTAGTTTAAGTATTAACTTTTAATTAGCAGAAAGAGTAATAAAATTTGGCTGATTAAATAAGAAACTGAAATATAAGCCCAAAATTGTTTTTTATTAAGAAAAATGATGAAGCGCAAATTGGTAAGCGCAAATTTCAAAAAACTTCCGCAAAAGCGCAAAATATTTTTTTAAACGCAAATTTTGCGCTTTTGCGCTCTTAAAAAGTTGTTAAGCGCAAAATGCAAAAGCGCACATTTTTAAATGCGCAAAAGCGCAAAAAAAAAATTTTTTAAAGCGCAAATTGCTTTGCGCTTATGCCACCTCTGATTGATATATTATAATATATATATATTATATATATTATATATATATATATATATATATATATATATATATATATATATATATATATATATATATATATATATATATATATATATATATATATATATATAATATATATACAGACTTGGGTACAAGTACAGACCTCTGTACTTAAGAACAAGTGCATTTCTATTTATTTTTATAAAACCGTAGTCATTAACATCTTAAATTATCCTATCTATATACATTGCTAATTTCTGAGCTATTGTAAACAATATAAGAAAATATACAAATAGTGAATAAAAAATATTTGAAAATAATTAAGATTTTATTAATTAATTCTTTACTCCCTAGTGTTAAAAATAAAAGCATAATTCTATTTATTGGTCAGTCAACCGTAATCTGTCAGACAGAAAAGCTTTTCCCGCAATGCTGAAGATTCCTCAGGTGCAGAAAATGCATTAATAGCCAAATATTTCTGTGCCAGCTTTGCCAGTGATACTAGAAACAACTTCATGATTTTTTTAATATGTTAGTAAGTTCTATTTTTCAGAAACACAAAGATAACCGAAACATTTATATATGTTAATATTAATGTGTTATTGCATTTTGTTAGGGTCTAGCATGTTTAAATATAGTTGAGGAAGCCATATAGCTGTAGAATTTGTTCCTCTTTGGTGGAGGGGTTCGGTAACTTAATACCAATATATTCTCTGATAATGCAAAATCGAAATTAGAAACTTTTGCAAACTTCTTTGAAAATGAACTGTGCTGTCTTATGGTTACATTTTTCTCTTCCGAGCGCAAGTACTAGAGTGTACTACACTTGTTAATTGATAATATAATATGCAGATGTCAAATTTTCAGCAATTTCAACTTTGATATTTGTAATCATAGATACTATTTCAATTACCATAATGATTTGCTTTTTTTCTCTCCATAATTTTAAGCCTAGTAAACACTCTCTAAACACCAGCTATCGATGAAGTGAGCTGTTGCTTCAGATATCAAATGTGAAAAAAATTCTGTGAATTTCCAATTTTTTTTTTCTTTTACATATCTGACAATATATAAATCCAAACATTTGTCTCGTAAAAATTTGAATACTAGATGCTTGTGTATTGATATCTGAGAGTGAGAATCGGCTGCATTCTTTAAATCGTGAAAGAGCTATCAACAACAGAAAGTGGAACAAGGTCGCATCCTACAAATACCATGAAAACATCATCAAGCTTTCTTTGACTGACATCATGCAATTTATATTTTTTAAAGTGTTTATGTAATAATAATAATTCAGCAAAAACAACAACAACAACAACAACAACAGCAATAATAATAATAATAATAATAATAATAATAATAATAATAATAATAATAATAATAATAAAGCGATTTATCCAAATTCAAAACTTCTTTAAAGCACTTACATTTGACTATCAGACCTACACATTTTATCTTTTTAGGATAAATGATATTTTTAAGAATTTCTATTATTAATATTTAACTTGTACTTCAAAGTACTTGATTTTTTTCCAAGTACATTACACTCAAGTACAAGTACTATAGATTTCTGAAACATCAAATACAAAATCAGGTACTCAAGAATTTGTAATTAAATACAAATATAAAAGAGGATTACAATAGTTCTTAATTTACATTCTTTTAACTCTTAGTCTTTTAAGGTTTAAAGAATTTTGGAAATAATAAATAAAATTTCAGTATAATCCTTATTTGCAAAGAATTCTCGGAATCTTTTATTCTTATCAATTCACAGAGATGTAATAAAGAAAGAAAGTTAAGTTGACACAGGTAGAAGAAAAGATATATATATATATATATATATATATATATATATATATATTATATATATATATATATATATATATATATATATATATATATATTATATATATATATATATATATATATATAATATATATAATAATAATAATATATAATATATAATATATATATAATATTAAAAAAAAAAAAAAAAATATAATATATATATATATATATATATATATATATATATATATATATATATATATATATATATATATATATATATATATATATATATATATATATATATATATATATATATATATATATATAATATATTTATCAGAATTGCTTGGCCGACCTTTTATTCGTGTTTAAACAAATCCCAACTATGAAAAAAGTCTGTATAAACAAGGATCCTAAAATCAACAGTTCAAAAGTTAGAGCGACTAGAAATTCGTATCAGCTCCAGAATAGGATTGTCACACGGTACAAGTGCATAACGGCAGGTAACCCATGAATGAATTATTAGCTATGGGTACTAACTCACACGACGACATGTGATTTAATCCACGACCGTATAAAACCATAAGACATACTGCACTCCGTATTGTGTGTTACATCACAGATTGTGGGCCTGAAAAACAACCAAGCAAATTCTAATCAACGTGTCGCACGGAAATAGAACTCATTAAATACCAGTAATGTTTAAACTATCTCTGTGTTCGCTTCTTTCTGACATTCGATCTCGTAGTATGGAGTAAACATCGGAGGAATTTGCTTATACTCATTTTTTGAATGTAAGAGCGAATGGGAATTTGAATTTGGCTCTTCGGTTGTATGCAGAAACCTACTCGACTCGATGATGTAGGGCAAAGGTGAGGTTTGCAGTGATCCACCAGCGTCTCAGAAAGTGCGGTGACTTTCAACTTAAAACCATTGACGAAGGTGCTACAAAATACATCAGCACGATTAAAATGCAAGAGAGTGTGGTAGATAATACTTCCAAAAAACTTGCAACTAGAACTAATTAAGAGTACCAACAGAATGCTACATGATTCGTATCCGACTTTTCATATAACCCTCAACGAACAACAACTCGACCCGTTCATCAACGTTAAAAATTATCCACCATGATTACTGTTTGTAGATGTTTTTTTTTCTAACAGTGCAAAAGATTAATAATTTCATTCCTGCGTCATTTTTTTGAATTAAGCGAAATTTTCAAGATATATGGTAATGAGTTACCGCAATAAACAGCGAACGGCCGACGCCATTCCTCATGTTGTGATAGAATCTCGGTATCAGAAAACGTTTTCTTGTTATGCATGAGCCGATATCGTTGGTGATCATCTATGAAGGTAAAAGTTTTTGCCAGACTATTTATCATAACTCTTGTACAGGCGGCTTTTAGAGTGCTGGCGGGCCTCCTGGAAAACAATCCAGTAACCACTCGACGTAACCTTTTGTTTATACACGATAGCGCTCCGTTACACTTTCGTTTGGTTTCCAGACAGAATCTTAACGATACGTTCTCAAACCGATGAATTGGTGGAAGTGGACCCAAAGCATTGCCTGCATCTTCTCCCAATTTCAACCTGTTCAACTATTGCTTTAAGATCCATTTACAACTTGGCCATGCAACACCAGTTCCTCCAGTCGATGTTACCCGAAACATTCCCAGAATCCTGGTGCGTCTTCATCAGTCAATGATAACGACGATTAGAGACGTAAATTTCTGTAAGTAGTTATTATTCCAAGCATTTCCTCTAAAATGTATTGAAAAAAATAACATTTTGATTCTTAAGATATCCCCTCTTTTCGCAATAAACCTTGCCCCACTGACTGTTTTTTTTATCTTTCCTCCATGTAACGCATATTACATAATCTGTAATACACAGCTGAGGTGTGTACCCTCCTTATATGTTTCTGCTACACAACAACACTGTTGTATAAAAATTGCAATACATAGTCCTTCCATACCTACCTGTGATCGGTCAACTACCCTTATGCACTTGAACCGTCAGGCATTTCTATTCTAGAGTTGGTACAAAATTCGAGTAGTTGTAACTAATGAACTGTGTATATTAGTACCCTTGTTCAAATAGACTATTTTATTCATGGTTGGTTCTGTGCAGCTTGACACAATATATATATATATATATATATATATATATATATATATATATATATATATATATATATATATATATATATATATATATATATATATATATATATATATATATATATATATATATATCATCTGGTGGGTAAAGGCCAGAGGCATACTAGAATTACCACCTGTTAGGGTGAAAATCAGAAATCTGGTCAAATTAAAGGCCGACATATCCCGATACAAGGCTTTTAAAGGTGTGCAAGTCAAGGGAAGTTGGGAAATATATGAAGGTACTGTGTTCCAGACTTTACCTGTAGAGTGAGTACATGTAAGATTGATCACGGCGGTTCAGTCTGGGGTCAGAGTTGGAAAGAGAAAGGAAGAGACTGAGTAGGAAAGCGTATGGCGCGAGCCCTTCTCAATGGGGGAGGTATGCGACGAGATAGTTCAGAAGAGCAGTGTCCATTGTAATAGCGATAGTACAGAGAGAGTGACGCAACAACTCGATTGGCAAAATGAAGATGTAATGAATTAGTGAGAGCAGAAGAGTTGATAAGACGAAAAGCCCTAGATACCACCTCTTCAAGGAGAGCTGTAAGAGTGGAACCACCCAAGATGTGTGATGCATACTCCATATAGGGGCGAACAACACCCCTGTAAAGAGAAAGCAACTGGGGTGGAGCGAAGAAATTCTGAAGAACCTTGTTTAGAAAGAGAAGTAAGGTGATCACGAGAAAAAGAAACACCGAGAAAATTAAGGAGAGATGAAGGTTTGATTTATGTGTTTTCAAAGAAGATATAATAACTGAGTGATAATTGTGTCGAGTACAGAGATGGAGGGATTGAGTTTTTGAGGCCTTCAAAACGACATTGTTTTCTCTGGGTACTAACTGATAAAGGCTGCCCTCTTTGCATCTATTAACTGCTGTTGGGAGGGACGCCTTTCAAACTGGAAGAAGTAATGAAGGGTGGAGTCCTCGGCACAGAAGTGGATAGGAGATGAAGTAACAGAGAAAAAGTCCCCAATGAAAATCAAAAAAGTGATGAAGATAGAACAGATCTTTGAGGAATACCACTATTAATAGATTTAAAAAATGAACAGTGGCAGTGTACAATAGCAGCTATTGAACGACCGGAAAGAAAATCAGAGAGAAGACTGCAGAGAGAATGATAGATTCCGAAAGAGATAAGTTTGGAAATTAAAGCTTTGTGCGAAAGCTTTCCATATATTCAGAGTGACAGCAAAAAGAAGATTCACCAAAATGCCAAAGAGTGGAGGATCAAGACTCAGAAAGAAGGGAAAGAAGATCACCAGTAGAGCTTTTTTAATTAACGAAAGCCATACTGGGCATTAGATATAAGATTAGAAGAGTTGAGATGTTTCCAAATCTTAATGTTTAGGATAGATTTGAAAACTTTAGTAAGAACACATGTTATAGAAATAGGAAATAGGACGGTAGTTAGGCAAATCCTGAATGAGCGCACGTTTCCATAAGGAAGGGAAGGCTGAAGTTTAAAAAAAAAATAAATAAAAAAATAATAATAATAATAGTTTACCAAGGTGGAAACTCGGAAGCACAAGTTTAGAGAACCACAGGAGAGATACAACAAGACCGTACCCTTTCTTAATGTTAAGCTCAGAGAGAGCAGAAATGACGTCTTTAGAAAAAATTACTATTTTGGAGATAAATGAGTTGGAGTTCGTTCATGGAGCAGGAGCAGCTCTGGAATCGTCTAAGGTTGAATTAGAGGCAAACGTTTGAGAGAAGAGTTCTGCTTTAAGGGAAGGCAAAGCGGCAGTTGTACCGTCAGAAGATACTAGAGGAGGGAAAGAGGAAGAAGCAAAGTTAGAATTGACATTTTTTGCAAAATGCCAGAAAGGGCGCGAGGAAGAAGAACCAGAAAGATTATTGCATTTACGACAGAGGAATGAATCTTTGGTGTTGCGGAGAATAGAGAAGGTAATCCCTGAAAACAACATCCCAGCAGCGGATAGCACGAGGAGAATTAGAGTTAAACCAAGGTTTGTTTGGTTTAGTAGAAGGGAAATAATATGGAATGTACGACTACATGCCACAAAGAATCTTCTCGATTATTTGCTCTTCATATTCCGGAAACAGTAATTATTCCATGGGGAAATCAGAAAAGTTAGTGGTACTGAAACGCCAGAAACGTCTCTTCGCCGAAGGCTGGGGCCGTTCTTGTGGAAGACTTGAAGAGACAGAACAAGATACAAAGATAAGAAGGCGATTAAATGAACCCAAAAGAAGAAATAGTTTAACAATGTATGGAGAAGGAAAAGATCAAGTATGTTGGGTTTATGACCAAGACTGTCAGGGATACGGTTAGGGAGATGCACCAACTGCTCAAGGTTGTTCTGGATAAAAAAAGAGGTAGGTGGGTTCACCAGCTGGATTATGAGAACTATATATATATATATATATATATATATATATATATATATATATATATATATATATATATATATATATATATATATATATATATATATATATATATATATATATATATATATATATATATATATATACAATGTTTGAACTATTCATAAATAATTTGCAAGTTTTTCGTATTTTTAAATAGTATTTCGCTTTAATAATCTCGCCTTTCTAATGGTAAATTTTAAATCAAAAGTATTTCAGACGTTTTTTTCTCTTTTTTACTCTTAAAAAAAAATTTCTAAAAATTGGCATTTAAACCCCCTAGTGACCCTTCAAACAGTGGGAAATACCCGAAGAACGATATTGGAACCATGCAAAATCAATTTCCCTACAAACACAGAGTATGATAAAAAAAAAATGAAAAACGTGATACCAAATAAGAAAAGGAACTACAAAAGACGGCACAAAAGAAGATGAAAAAAAAATCGTCTAACTTCATTAATCCCGAAAACAATAAATTTCGAGAATCTATTTAAAACAAGCTGTCATTGCTTCATAAAATGATTCCCAAAGTAACCTTTTCTGATTCCATTTTTTAAAAACTTTTCTTTAAAGTCAACTGCAAAGTGAATTAAAACATAAAAAGTTTTAGAGAAATTTCAACAAAAGCAAAAAAAAAAAGTATCAAATAATAAATGGCTTAAGTTAATAATTAGCCTTCTTTTATTATTATTATTATTATTATTATTATTATTATTATTATTTTTTTATTTTTTTTTTTTTTTTTTTTTTAATTATTTTTAATTTGTAAATTTATTATTATTATTATTATTATTATTATTATTATTATTATTATTATTATTATTATATTAGTAGTAGTAGTTGCTGTTGTTGCTGCATTTAAATGATTTTCGTTTTTAACTAACAGTTCTTGAGGCTATTCATTAATTTAATGTTACACAAATAAAATACTCGTATAACCACATCAAAAATAATTAAATTACTCATTAATGGAAAACATAAAGAAATAGCTTAAAAATTTACTTAAAAACAAAGTTAAAAATGACTTTTTATATAAATAAATAAATAAATAAGATTATTCAGTATAAATAGATAAATAAATAAAAATAAATAAGTAAAAAGAAACTGCAGATTACGAAATAACGAAGGAAAAAAAAAAAGAAAAACATTTGCCCCCAAAACAAGCATTAATAGATTGGCAAAGCCACTCGAAATTGTTTAAACAGAAGAAGGACGACGACGAAACGAGCCATTTACATTAATTCGAAAGATGGTGACGGAAGCCGAATACTCAAAAAAAAAAAAAAAAAAAAAAAAAAAAAAAGTTGAACGCTCGCTAAAAACTCGCAAACAAGTGTATTTACCTTCTTCAGATGAGCTCGGAACGACGAGTGGAGTGAGAAGAACCAAGAGGGGAAGAGGTCATCGTAACGTATTGACGAAGAAAGTCAAAAAGATTTTTAAAGTCTCTTCTTAAGTTTTTAACACACATAATTTGAGGAAAACGCGAGTGAGATTCATGATAAGAGTAAAGGAGTTAAAGAGAGGAGAATTCCCATTGACTTTGCATATTGAATCGACTCTAAGACTATATTTAATATTAAAGAACCTGAAGAAGAAGAAGAAGAAGATTAAGAAATATGGACGAAAGAAGTCTTTACGAATATAAACAAATAAGTAGTTCCAGAATATTTTGTAAATGAAGGAATAACAGTGAGTCATTTATATATATATATATATATATATATATATATATATATATATATATATATATATATATATATATATATATATATATATATATATATATATATATATATATATATATATATATAATATATAGAAAAATATAATAAAAAAATATAAATAACATTAAAATAATAAAATTAAATAATAATAAATTAATAATAATAATAATAATAATAATAATAATAATAATAAAGACAATTTTGACCTGCTTTTATTATAAACTCCTTCCAATGTCCTTGATTGATTTACTTATTAGGTTGGAAGAAAGCTTTGAAGTCGAAAACACAATCCCTTTGCACTGCACGAGTCAAAATTAATCCAGTATTTAATCCCATTAAAAAAATGTCATAAATACGTATAAAAAGAAGAGAGAAAAACAAAATTAAAAAGGAATTAAATAGGAAAAAAAGACAAACAGGCACGAATGACAAGGTCAGACAGACCGGCAAAAATAAGTTAATTAAAATAATAATAGGTATTAAAGTTATTTTAATAGTTAAAAAACTATAAAAATTATATTCATGAAAATGAATAACAAACTTTGCATTTATATATATATATATATATATATATATATATATATATATATATATATATATATATATATATATATATATATATATATATATATATATATATATATATATATATATATATATATATTTAATTATAATTACTAATAATAATAATAATAATAATAATAATATAATATATTAATTATTATAATTATTTTTATTATTATTATTATTATTATTATTATTATTATTATTATTATTAATTATGTTTACTTGTATACGTATTTAAGTTTTTAAACGAATTATCTTTTTTATTTTTTAAGGACAGAAATTTCCAACTATTATGACAGTCTTAACAGAATCAGTTTAAGTTTATTTCCTAGTTAATAATTTTGCAAACTTATATTTGATATTCTCCTCCGAATTCTTATAAAAATAAACCAATTTTAGTAAAGGGGTAATTTTTCTGTTTCATGACTTCAGGTCTTTTTCCTTTTGAACCTTATCTTTAAGAAGAGGAAATTTTTATTGTTCGTTCAAGAATATTCAAGAAAACCTCTTTTGCATGTCAGTATTTCTCTCACATTTCTCCATTAGCAGTTAATAAAGCTGGTAACATATTCCCTTCCTACCCACGTTGGGAAGCAAAAGAGAACCCGGCGATAGTAAATCAAAAATTTTGTATAATATCTATCTTCTAAATAAATAAAGAAGAATAAAGAAATTGTCCAGAAATTATTTGCAGATATTTCTCGTGTGAAACAATTTGTGCAACGTTTTGTATATTTACTAAGTAATTATAAATCAAGGAAGCTTAACACTGCTTTTAATCCGATTTTATTCTCCTTCAATAATTATAATCCTTAAATAACTATTTAAGTTGGGCTACAGAAAACCACACATATACACATTTTATTTATATATATATATATAATATATATATATATATATTATATATATATATATATATATATATATATATATATATATATATATATATATATATATATATGTATATATAATATATATATATATATATACAGAAGTCGTGTAATTAGTCAAAGCGTATTTTCAGCTCTATAATTACAGTAAAGGTGAACTTTTTATCTTCGCAATTGAACCACAAGACAATTGTCAACGTACAATAAAATTTAGAAAAAAAAGAGCAAAATAATAAAAGGAGACTTAAAAAAAAGGCCCTGAAGGTATATTAGTTTTTTAAGAGAATTTTACAATATAGAAAGAGCGAAGCATTCCTTGCGGTTACTTCAACGAATAATTAAAGCCCGAAAAATAAGAGAAAATTTTATTGTCTACGATCTTTCCTATTAAAAATAATAATAATAATAAAAGAAATTAAGTGCTTTGTCAAAACAAAAGGTGAAAACTTGTCACTCGTCGCAAAATATAATAAGGAATAATATATATATATATATATATATATATATATATATATATATATATATATATATATATATATATATATATATATATATATATATATATATATATATATATATATATATATATATATATATATATATAATATTACCAGAGTTGTACTTGAATTTTTGATAAACTCATCTAATACAAAAATAAGAATGAACTTAAATAGGTAAATATTTTTTCTATTGATATTAACAAGTGTTACAAAGCCTTACAAATATCATATGTTAGAATAGGTGTTAAAAATAATTTGAAATTAATATGATTCTAATCCCTTCATTCATGCGTTACATATATATATATATATATATATATATATATATATATATATATATATATATATATATATATATATATATATATATATATATATATATATATATATATATGAATATGAATGTAAAAAGGCGGTAAGATTTATTCTACAAATGTTAAAATGCTTAGCGAAATCTTTACGTTGGGAACATTTTGAAGATAAACAAAATCCCCCTTTTCTACATTTCTCATGAAGAAAAAAAATTGCCTGTGAGTCAGTCAATTCACACACGTTTCAAAGGTTATTCTGGAATATCGCAAAACAAAATGACTCTTAAATCATAGATTTGCTAGGCCTTCCGAGTGAACTATCCTTCTTTATCAGGGTTTCTTTCCCTCATGTATGAAAAATAATTCATTAATTAAATAGACAAAATATTATGACAACGTCGAAGATGTAACAAAATGATAGAATTTTTTTCCAGATGAACTTAATCTAAATCATCTACGATACTATATTGTTGCTGATATTACTACTACTACTACTACAACACATCTAATAATAATGACAATAATAATAAAATAGCAAAGTAATAATAATAAATTAATATGTAATAAAAATAAAATAGCTAAGTAATAATAATAAATTAATAAGTAATAAAAATAAAATAGCTAATGATAATAAACAAAAATTAATAAATGAAAATTAATATAAATAAATAAAAGGAAAACTAAAAATAACAGTAATTATAATAACAATGATAATAATATTAATAATAATAATAATAAAATAATAATAATAATAATCCAATATCCCAATATAATGAAGATAAATAATAAAGATTTTGTCGCTTAATCTATTTTTTTCATAGCGTTTCTTTCTACTTTGCTCTAAAAAAATCATCCTTTTTTCGAGAGGTCTTAAATAATGTGTCAACAATAATTATACCGCGATTCAATAACTCCCAAAGGCAAAAGACTATCGATACAAATTAATGATAAAAAAGATAGTTCAATGACATTCTCTCTCTCTCTCTCTCTCTCTCTCTCTCTCTCTCTCTCTCTCTCTCTCTCTCTCTTTCTCTCTTCTCTCTCTCTCTCTCTCTCTCTCTCTCTCTCTCTCTCTCTCTCTCTCTCTCTCTCTCTCTCTCTCTCTCTCTCTCTCTCTCTCTCTCTCTCTCTCTCTCTCTCTCTCTCTCTCTCTCTCTCTCTCTCTCTCTCTCTCTCTCTCTCTCTCTTCTCCGCCTTTCATTATCGGGGATCGCATTATTGCTTTATAATTGCAGTAAACGAAACAATATTTTCATTAAAAAGAAACCTTCTGTAATAAATAATTTTAATATAATATTATATATAAATATATATATATATATATATATATATATATATATATATATATATATATATATATATATATATATATATATATATATATATATATATATATATATTATATAATAAAAAAAAATAATAAATAAAAAAAAAAAAAAAAAAAAAAAAAAAAAATTTAAAAAAAAATAAAAAATTAAAAGAAACTAAAAAGAGTCAAGGTATACTGGGAATGTTTTAGAAGATTTTTGAAAGAACAGTTGCAACATGATTAAACTTGCAATTTGAGTGACTACAATCAGATTATTATTATCGAGATACAATCAATGTATCATAATTATAGAAAGAACTATCTTATATGAACAGCCCAAAAGCTAAATTAATTGGAAATTTTAAATATAATTGAGCAAAATGAACGGTTTTTTCCATCTTTTTCTATTACCTTTTCTTTAATTAGCTTTTGCAAATTTCATTTCATGTCTCCATTTTTGGCTAACCATCTGTACTCAAACATGTTGCCATTTGTTTCGCACACATAACACTCTGCACTGATCTTCATACATACTAATCTCCCAGTTAACTTTAGAATCTTAGCAAATATCATAGGATTGAATTTTATTCCTTATTAACTGAGGGGAGGGCCTTTGATGGAATACGTATACGTATATATAAGGTGCTGATGAAAACCTCAAGTAATCCACACCTCCTTGCACCTGACCAGTATTCAAAGGGACCTTCCTTTCAGTAACAAACTACTTTTTTTAAAATATCTGAGAATTACTAAAGATTATATTATCGTTTTTATAAAAAATCGTATTATAATTATCACGAAATGAGCTTTTGTTATATAAAAATTCTGGAAAATAGTGTATTTTTATTACCTATATTTATTTTCAACAAACAAAAGAAATCCAATTTAAAATAATATTTTCATATTTTGGCAATTAGTTTTTGAAAGAACTTTAAACCTGAAAATGGTGAATAATAATAATGACACCTACTTTTTCAACATCTAATACTCATCATCTCTTATTTTTTCAGTTTTTTTTTTTATTATTTTAACCAAACCAATTATGTTTTCAGTTTTTAAATTACTTATAAAAGCATTAAAAAATGATGTAAATTAAGAAAAATGAATAAATTCCTGAAAATTACCATAGAAGCATAATTGGACTTTTTTTTATCTGAAAATTCTATCCAAATAATAAAAACTGTTAAAGTATAATAATAATAAAATCAATATTTAATAAGTAAAATAATAATACAGGAGAAATGCCAGTGAAATAATCATCAAACAAGCGTAGAATCGTGTCATTCGTTTACATTTCAAGTTTTTCATTCGTGCAAGAAGTTTAACAAGGAAAGCACTGAAAAAGTTATTTTCTATTTTTATAGAATGGTAATAGACATGAAAGAAGAAGTATTGACGGTTTTTTTTAATACAACTAATGATACAAAGTTGTTTTTTTTGATACAACTGCTCTATGCTAAAAGTACAAATTGACTAAATTTCTAAGGAAAACTATATAAAACTGATCAACAATAATATTTTCTGAAGCTTTAAGAAATACTGTTAAGAGAATACTGGGAGAATTGTAAGTGGCCTGAATTTATTATTATTATTATATATATATATATATATATATATATATATATATATAATATATATATATATATATATATATATATATATATATATATATATATATATATATATATATATATATATATATATATATATATATATATATAATAAAACATAATATAAAATAAAAATAAAAAAAAAAAAAAAAAAAAAAAAAAAAAAAAAAAAAAAAAAAAAAAAAATTAAAAAAAAAATAAAAAATTTAAAAAAAAAAATAAAAAAAATAAAAAATCCTCATAAATCATTAAATGATTTTTTTTAAATGAAACAGTTGCTTATTGAACATGCGAATAATTATTCAAAAACTCGACTAAAACAACCTAACAATTAAAGAACATTTTTTTTTTTCTTTTTTATATTAATTATATAATATATATATATATATATATATATATATATATATATATATATATATATATATATATATATATATATATATATATATATATATATATATATATATATATATATATATATATATATATATATATATAGTGATGGCATATCCGCATCCGAGAATCATCCTCTTCAAAATTAACATCCGCATCCACATTTGCGAAAATTATACATCCGCATCCGCACTTTCAAAAATTCAACATCCAAATCCGCATCTGTACTTTCGAAAAATCAACATTCCGCATCTTGAAAATTCTATACCCGCATCAGCAAATGAGAAAATATGGGCATGCGATCCATCTCTAATATATATATATATATATATATATATATATATATATATATATATATATATATATATATATATA
>SEYY01021676.1:107500-145000 GCA_009176605.1 Armadillidium nasatum
CACAATCTCACCAACCTCACATAACCACAAGTTCTTTTATCAAATATTTATCGAAATAGCATAGAAAAACGTAACGTCGAAGAAGTCACGAGTTGTGATTTCCAATAATAGCCCCTCATCCACAGCTCTCCCAATTATTATTTGGTAGAGGACTCTGATAATGGGGATTGTGGTGGTTAGACCCTTCCGGTTTATCTTGGTACATGTTCCTTTCTTCATTATTTTCAATAACATTCGTGGTCACTTCCTTGATTTCTACTTTATTGAACGCAACCTCTTTTCTTCTAAACCTAATCTCTAATTCTTAACAAACTAAGTTGTTTCAGTGTTCTGATAACAAACTTACTACGTTCCTTTCTGTGACTCTATCATCAATCTTCCAGCCAAAGACTGGATGTGGAACATCTGTTCTCGTGCTTCTAATTTGATCTTATAAACTTTATACTTTATGGTTTAATCTCGCTGCCAATTTACATCTAAATTCATCAGTATATAATTTTTTTCAACTGTACTATCCTAATTTTTCAATTATTTAACCTCCAACAGTGAGCACTTATTTCTTCTTTTCTCAGAAATCATCATTTTAAATGATATCAATATACACCACTGCCAAAGGCTTTCCTCTACTTCTCAAGAATACAACTGGTGGACTCGATTACCATTTTCCAATTCAGAAGAAACCTGATCAATTGGTGCAACTCTAACTTCTCCTACATTTCATCCCGGAAAATCGCACAAAAATTATCATTTGAAACAAAAACAACTTCCTCCACATAAAATGCAACAAAGTTTCTGATTTCTGTACCTCCGCTCTCTCTCTCTCGCACTTTTCAAAAAGTGTCAACTCAACCTTTGCTTATCCGCTTTCCCTCATCTTGTGATAGGTAGTAGTGGTGTTTTACCCTCTGATAAAAATGAACTTTAAGCTCAAACTTCTGCTTCTAATTTCAACCTAGATGATTCCTGAGAAATTCCTCTTTTTCCCCCTCCTTCAAACTCTTTCTTTCTAAAAATATTTTTTGCTCGGTTTGAGCTTAAAAAATAAGAAGGCAGAGATCCAAATGGTATCATTCCAGCGATTCTCTAAATTTGTGCTTCTGAGCTTGCACTTTGTTAAACGGTTTCTTCTCTGCCAATCAACTTCAAATTTTCCCCTCTGCTAGAAGAATACACACATTCAGCCTGGGACGAAAAACAGGGACTACTCTCAACCCCCACAATCGTCTAATCACTTTAGACTTTGTTCTTTGCAAGTTTCCGAATCAATCCTTAAAAGGATAACATTATTTCTATAATTTTTAATTCTTTTAATTTATTTCTTCAATAAGTGTTCACATCTCACGGGCAATGCTATATTCACAATATTTCTTTCACTTACGAACATTTTAAGAACATAGGTGCTCTAAGGGGTTTTTACAATTTAACAACACCGCCCCAGTAGCATGTTCTATATTGGCAGATAGGTTGTTTGTTCTTATATGTATATCTCTTTCTACGAGTAGTGCTTGGGTGACTCTTCAATCTAACCACTGTGCCCATTCTTAAATGAATCTAAAACACCATTCCTTCTTTTATTTTCCCCACTCTCTATGATTTAATCTAATAAGTTATGCATCAGCTCATGTCGGCCCTTGATTGATCAATATCTCTCTTTAGCTGCCACACTTGATGGATATATATATATATATATATATATATAATATATATATATATATATATATATATATATATATATATATATATATATATATATATATATATATATATATATATATATATATATATATATATAAATCTTTAAAAGTTCGAATTAACATTTAAAGTGCACATTTTTTACAGCTTTTGTACATTAAATAACAAGTCTTTTAAAGAAAAGATAGTATAAAAATAAAATAAATAAAAATACTCAAGAAATAAAGAGTAAGAAATTAAAAAACTAAAAAAAAAAAGAAAAAAGAAAAAAAAAAGTTCGAGGAAAAATATCTCATTTTCAGAAAATCGTCTCACAATGTCATTATGAGCAGAAATTTCTTTTTCAATTTTTTAATGAAAATTTTTTATACCTTTACCTAAATTAATTAATTACTCCTCCTCACCTGTCAACGCGTTGATGTGCGTATCTATACATATATATAACGGCGCGCAACGAAAAGGCGACTGGTTGAAGGTCAGAGGGATTCAAAGATTGACGTCAGGGCTCGAATTCCGTCACGTAGTGATATTGTTTTGTCACTCCTTCGTTTCATCAACCCAACAAAACCCAATTTTACAATAATAATAATAATAATAATAATAATAATAATAATAATAATAATAATAATAATAATAAAAATAATAATAAGTGAAAATACTAATAAATAATGATAATAGTAATAATAAAAATATTAAATAACAATATAATAATATTAATAATAATAAACCTTCCACACCCCAATCTTACAAAATAGATAATAATAATAATAATAATAATAATAATAATAATAATAATAATAATAATAAACCTTCCACACCTCAATTTTACAAAATAATAATAGTAATAATAATAATAATAATAATAATAATAATAATAATAATAATAATAAAGGAAGGAAGAAAGTAATATTAAGAAAAATGCCTCTCCAAATTTGGCGTCACAATAAACCGGATTTTTATAACTAACTTTCACCGAGTGATTATAAAATTAATTTCTGATGCTTTATGGAAGCAAAGTTCAAAAACTTATTATATATATATATATATATATATATATATATATATATATAATATATATATATATATATATATATATATATATATATATATATATATATATATATATATATATATATCAGTGAAAGCAGATTTATTAATAATAATTAATTTTCACAATTAATAAATACTTATTATTATTTTATATTTCTGTACAATATTGATAATGAAGCAACCTGAAGTCCAAAGTAGTATTTTTCCAAATAGAAGAAAATTTGTATGTACGAAATATGCGGATTTATGTTCACTTTATTTAAAAACAATGCTGCATAACATGCATATATGGGTACACCTGATAGTGGCACTTAATAAGTATTGTACATAATGCATTTCATATACATGTGTGCTATGAGAATATAAAAATAAGTTTATGTTATTCTTTCATACATGTATAAAAAGATATAATATTGATATATACAAATAGTGTATACATCCTAATGCATAGTACATATGTTTCCCATGTATGTTACAATGAACTTGTATATTTCTATGTATAGCGATATATACTCATTAATTACAAAAGATGGTCATCGACTCATGCAATGTGATAAAAGCTCATTATCATCATCATCATCATTTATATATATATAAAAAAAATGAACTTTAAGAAGTAAATGAAAAAAAAAATAATATTAAGATAAATATTTTGAAATTTAATTTTTTTTCAAATTTTTATATTGCAAATCATTCTTGTTTATTAACATTACTCCTTAACAAGATTTCACACGTTCCTATACAAAAGCAAACACACACACACACACACACATACACCCAACTATACAGTATATATATATATATATATATATATATATATATATATATATATATATATATATATATATATATATATATATATATATATATATATATATATATATATATATATATATATATATATATATATATATAGATAGCATAGTTGGTGTATGAATGTGTTTGAATTTGTGTGTATATATAATATATATTACCGAAAAAAACGATTTTCCTACGAAAAAAACTAGTTTTAACTACCTCTTTTATACTAAGTTTGGTTAGGTTGGGCTGGATTAGGTTTAACTTAGGTTATTGGTAAAAAGAGATAGTTAAATACTAGGTTTTCCTAAGAAATTCGTTTTTTTTTTACGGTAATTATAATATATATATATATATATATTATATATATATATATATATATATATATATATATATATATATATATATATATATATATATATATATATATATATATATATATATATATATATATATATATATATATATATATATATATATATATATATATATATATATATATATATATATATATATATATATATATATATATATATATATATTATATATATATATATATATATATATATATATATATATATATATATATATATATATATATATATATATATATCCTCCGGTGGGCAAAGGCCAGAGGCCTACCAAATTCCACCGGAGCCGGGAAAGATCTATTTCATGGTTCGATGGAGGCCGACGTGTCCAGATACACGGCGTTTGAAAGTATGCAAGTCAAAGGAAGTTGGGAAAATAGATGAAGGGAGTGTGTTCCAGACTTTACCGGTAGAGTATATGTAAGATTGAGCATAGCGGTTAAGTCTGGGGTCGGAGAGTTGGACAGAGAAAGGATGAGACTGTGTAGAAAGGCGTGTCGCACGAGCTCTTCTCAATGGAGGAGGTATGCGACGAGAGAGTTCAGAAGAGCAGTGTCTGTTGTAATAGCGATAGTAAAGAGAGAGTGACGCAACAATTCGACGGGCAGAAAGAGATTGGAGAGAGTTAGTAAGAGCTGGAGAGTTGATGAGACGAAATGCCCTAGACTCCACCTTCTCTAGGAGAGCTGTGTGTGTGGAACCACCCCAGATGTGCGAAGCGTACTTCCATACAGGGGCGAACAACACCCCTATACAGAGGAAGCAACTGGGGTGGCGTGAAGTAATTCTGAAGGCGCCTCAGAACACCCAACCTCTTAGAAGCTTGTTTAGAAAGAGAAGTAATGTGATCTTTCCAAGAAAGATCACGAGAAAAAGAAACACCAAGAATATTAAGGAGAGATGAAGGTTGAGTTGTGTGTTTTCGAAGAAGATATCATAGTTGTGTGGAAGATTGTGTCGAGTGGAGAGATGAAGGAATTGAGTTTTTGAGGCATTGAAAACAACCATGTTTTCTCTGCCCCAATTTGAAATAAGTGAAAGATCAGAGGTTAGTTGCTCCAAGGCTACCCTTCTCGAGTCTAACAACTGCTGCTGGGTGGGACGTTTTTCGAACTGGAAGGAATAATGAAGGGTGGAGTTATCAGCATATGAGTGGATAGGAGATGAGGTAATAGAGAGGTCATTAATGAAAAGTAGAAAAAGTGTTGGGGATAGGACAGAACCCTGAGGAACACCACTATTAATAGATTTAAAGGAAGAACGGTGGCCGTCTACAACAGCTGCTATAGAACGACCGACTGTGACTGATATATATATATATATATATATATATATATATATATATATATATATATATATATATATATATATATATATATATATATATATATATATATATATATATATATATATATATATAAATAATATAAAAAATATATATATATATATATATAATATATATATATATATATATATATATATATATATATATATATATATATATATATATATATATATATATATATATATATATATATATATATATATATACGTTTAAATATTTGTCAAATGAACAAAACTGCTTTAATTAACTCAAGAATTTTGATAAAAAAATTTCTAACAATAAAAATTAATTTGATAGCCAAAAAAGATTATCTTGTGGGAATATATATATATATATATATATATATATATATATATATATATATATATATATATATATATATATATATATATATATATATATATATATATATATATATATATATATATATATATATATATATATATATATATATATATATATATATATATAGCTGCCTCATAGATACTTGGATGGGTGGCATTCAAAGAATGCTCCTCATCCACGTCTTACCCCATCATTACTTGGGAGTTGGCGGTCTCCGATGATGGGGATGGTACAGCCAAGAACTCTCGTCTGACTTGTCCTCGGTGAACTGTCCTCTCTTTTTTAATTTCTGCAACATTCGAGATCTTTTTTCTAATTTCCCCTTTGTAGAATACAACCTGTCTACTTCTCTTGATCTTAACCGAAACTTAGGTGCTTGGATGCACTGACAACAAACCTTATTCTACTACATCCTACTATCTCTATCCTCAATTCTCAGCCAAAGGCGGATGGTGCGCATATGTGCGCCACGATAATGTTTGTTCTCGTGTCTCTATAATTTGGAGTCTTCTGTATTCTCTACTTTATGGCTTTAGCTCTCTTGCAATTCTACTATTAAAAATATTTGTTCTGTCTATTTATCTAATTATTCAACTGACTATAAAAATGCTTCGACTATTTAAACCTAAAAACAGAGCACATTCTTTCTTCTTCTCCTCTCTCCAAAATAATCATTTTAGGTGAATTCAATGTTCACCACCGCCAGTGGCTTTCATCTAGTTCTGATGATCTAACTGGTTCTATCCAGAACAACCTTAAGCGGTTTTTAGCAACTTCCTACCCGTATCCCTGACCGTCTTCGTGATGAACCCATCATACTTGATCTTTTCTTAACCTCTTGTCCTTCTCCTTATACTGTTAAACTCTTCCCTCATCTTGGCTCATTCGATCAACTTCTTATCTCCGATTTTTGTTCTGTCTCTTCAAGTCTTCCGCAAAAACGGCCCCCGCCTTCGGCGTGGAGACGTTTCTGACATTTCGGTGCTGATAACTGGTCTAACTTGCGGTTGTACTTCTCTACTAGTTCTCGTGCTATCCGCCGCAAGAATGCTGCCTTCAGGGATTACCGTCATCTTCAAACTCTAGAAACTCATTCAACTTTAATTTCATCCCGGAATTGTGTAAAATCTATTGTCTGCAGCACCAAAAACTCTTTTCTCCGTCGAATATGCAATAATCTTTGCAAAATATGTCAACTCTAACTAGGCAACTTAGTCTTTCCCTGGTCTAGTATCTTCTAATGACATAACTGCCGTTTTACCTTCTACTAAAGCTGAACCTTTCGCTCAAATTTTGCTTAGACGATTCCGGAGCTATTCTTATTCCTTCAAATCCCACCAACTCATTTATGCATAATATTGTAATTTCTTGTAAAGATGTCATTTCTGTTCTCTGAGCTTAACATTAAGAAGGCGTATGGTCCTTATGGTATTTCTCCTGCGGTTCTCAAAACTTGTGCTTCCGAGCTTGCACTCTGCTATTTCGTCTCTGTTTCTCTACTTCAACCTTTCCTTCTTGATGGAAGCGTTCGCTCATTCAGCCTGTTCCGAAGAAGGGGTATCCCTCTCAACCCTCTAACTATCGACCTATATTCTTTAACCTCAACTATTTCTAAAGTTTTTGAATCTATTCTTGAAAAATGAAAATAACAGAAATTGTAGCTGAAATAGGAAGATCTGGAAATAACCTCAATTCTTCTAATCTTATTTCAGATCGCCAGTATGGCTTTCGTAAAGAACGCTCTAATTGTGATCTTCTTACCTTCCTTTCGGACTCTTGGTACTCCATTCTTCAGTGTCTCAGTGAATTTTTCGCTATGGTGATAGACATATCGAAAGCCTTTGATTTCCAAACCTTTCTCTTTCGGAATCTGTGACCATCTCTATGATTCCCTTTCAGGTCGTTCTATAGCAGCTTTTGTAGACGGCCACCGTTCTTCCCATAAATCTATAAATAGTGGTGTTCCTCAGGGATCTGTCCTATTATTCTACTTTTCATTAATGACTTTCTCACTATTACTTTATCACCTATCCACTCCTATGCTGAAGACTGCATCTTTCATTATTCATCTCACTTGAAAGACGCCCTTCCCAACAGCAGTTAATTGACGCAATAAGGGTGGCCATGGAGCAACTGACCTCTGATCTTTCTCGTATTTCAAATTGGGGCAGAGAAAACATGGTAGTTTTCAATGACTCAAAAACTCAACTCTTCCATCATACTACTCGACAAAATCTTCCACACAACTATGACATCTTCGAAAACCCTCGACTCAAACTTTTATCTGTCCCTAATAATTTCAGTATTTCTCTTTGTCGTGACGTTTCTTGGAAGGATCGCATCACTTCTCTTTCTAAACAAGCTTCTAAGAGGTTGGATGTTCTGAGGTGCCTTCGTGAGATATTTACGCCACCCCAGTTCTTTACATGGGTGTAGTTCCCCCCTGTATAGAGTACGCATCACAAATCTGGGGTGGTTCCACACATGTAGCTCTCGAAAAGGTGGAGTCTAGGGCTTTTCGTCTTTTAAACGAATTGTTGAGTCACTCTCTCTATACTATCGCTATTACAACGGACACTACTCTTCTGAACTCTCACGTCGCATATCTGCTCCATTGAGAAGGGTTCGTGCGATAAGCCTTTCTACACCAACTTATTCTTTCTCTGTCCAACTCTCCAACCCAGACTTAACTGCTATGTTCAATCTTATATGTACTCTACTGGTAAAGTCTGGAACAAACTCACTTTATCTGTTTTAGTAACTTCCTTTGACTGTAACTCTTTTAAACACTCGGTGTCGGAACATGTCGGCTATTAACGAATAGATTTCCGATATTTCCCTAACTCTGGTGGAAATCGGTAGGACTCTGGCGTTTGCCCACAAGATATATATATATATATATATATATATATATATATATATATATATATATATATATATATATATATATATATATATATATATATATATATATATATATATATATATATATATATATGCAGTTTTAGCAACAGAACAATGCACAATTTTAAAATTATCAATCAATCTATTTTTTCTCTTTAAAAAGTAATTAAAATTTCTTTCTTTTATCGTCAAAGGGGGTTAATAAGTTTCTCAGCAAAGATTGAATATATTATATTTAATTCGCATGTTATTTTTTTTTTAATTTAATGCTCCATGATGTTCTATGACACTGTATGACTTCTTTAAATACAAAGAAAAAAGCAAGAGAAAATCATTGAACCTTCTTAAATGTATTGCAAATTTTAAACTTATATATATATATATATATATATATATATATATATATATATATATATATATATATATATATATATATATATATATATATATATATATATATATATATATATATATATATATATATATATATATATATATGATAGGGGTAAAAATGGATTTTCAAATTGAATTGGTAAATAAATGGGCATCAAATTATATTTGAGAAAATTTAACATCAGTTCCCCTCCAAAAAATTTATATAAGTTTTATAATCAAATTCATAAATTTCCAATGGTATAAATTAATTTTAATTTTCAAGACAACTTTATCAATGAATAAAAGTTTAGCGACAGTTAAAATACTCTCTGTCTCTATCTCTCAAAAAAAAAAAAAAAATAAATAAATAAATAAAAAATAAAGTAATGAATGGCATTTCTAACATTTAACTATATTAGTAGCAATGATCAGAAAGGTTACAGTAACAAGTAAGAAATATAGTTAAAAAGAATTTAAATTTAACAAAAGCGGAAGTGAAGGAATTCTGCAAGAGTAGAGGAGTAGGAGTCTTTTCTGTGGAAGTGATAGGAAGGCTACGAAGATCTATTTAGTGATTCAAGATGTTTAAGACTTTAAAGAGAAAGAAAAAACTACTTGCAAACTTGCAAATTTTGAATTTTAAATGTTACTAAGAATTCTCCTGAGAACTGAATTTGCAATTTGCTCTTATATAATATATATATATATATATATATATATATATATATATATATATATATATATATATATATATATATATATATATATATATATATATATATATATATATATATATATATATATAATATATATATATATATATATATATATATATATATATATATATATATATATATAGCTAAACTTTGCATTTTAATTTTCAATAGTTTACAGATAACAGGTGAAAATTAATTAAAGGAGTTACTCTCAAATTTAATTTTGAGAATCATACTACCAATTCTCCAAACACCATTGCCAAAACAAGTTGATAATTTTATCAGAAATAATGAAAATCATTTATTCAAAAGAAAAATTATTATTCATTAATTACCGTCTTTTACAATTAAGCAGAGAAAATAGTTTTAAAAAAAAAATCTCTTTGGTACGTTTTCTTTTCTTCGTCCCTCCCCCCTTCCCCTAAAAAAATGACGTTTAAAAAAAAACAGTTGCGTTCTTTTATTCTTTGTTTTTATTTATCTCTCTCTCTCTCTCTCTCTCTCTCTCTATATATATATATATATATATATATATATATATATATATATATATATATATATATATATATATATATATATATATATATATATATATATATATATATATATATATATATATATATATAATTATAATCCAAGATAAATATTCTTATTATTAAAGTTTTATTTCTTTTCGTATATGAGAAAATATAAACTTAAATTTGAAAGAGCAAAAAAAAATAACGAAAATAGTCGGCCATTTTAGCCAATGTAGCCATTGGTTATTTCTCGTTTTAATACCGGAGTAACGCGAACGAAAATGGCGATAAATTTGAGATTGCTTAAAAGTGATGATCAATAATGAAGGAGTGAAACTCCTCTAAATCAAAACTCAAAGTTATAGCGCATTTGCTATCTCTTAAAAGGCAGAATTATACCTCGAGATGGTAATTTACTGTTCAATAGTGTTACAAAACGCATTCAACAAAAAATCGTATTCAATGCTAATTTGTCAAAAATGGAAATTATGTTGCAAGGTTGGTATTAAAAACAGAGATGTTATCTTCGACATTTCGGATAATTATACATGTGTACAGAGATGCGCAAACGAATTTACACACACACACACACACACGCGCGAGAAAATATGCATATGTGTGAAATAAATTGCGCAACACTTTCATTAAATAGTGTCAAAATATTTGCCTCTGTAATAAGGCTGTTAACAAAAATATCGAAACATGAAATTAAAAAAGAAAATAATAGTAAAAAGTAACAGTTGCAACAATAACCAATAATGGTTCCAAATTATAAACTGTACCACTATCATTAACAGTATTCAAAACTATTTAGGCTATTTAAAAAATTAAAATTTCGTAATAAAAGCATAAGAAATGAAATGCAAAAACGTCACAAACAGGTTGAAGATAAAGAAACAAAAAGATAATTCTACAGACATAAGATTCTACTCAAGATTTTTTGAAGAACTAAACCTTAATCTAAACCAAAAAAGAAATAAAAAATGGCTCAATACAATCAAGTAGTATTTTCCCTTCTTTTTTTTTCCTTTACTTTAAGTAAAGCAATAAAGAGAATCTGTATCGGCATTCTCGGTGTAATCAAATCCTCGATATATCATTATAAAGGTACGTGTTCGGGAATTTTTCGGCAAGCAAAATACAACAAAAGAATAAAGAAATAAAAACAAAGAGGTAAGTGGTAATGAAGCGTGGAACAATCCTCTCGTTTAATCATTACCATCGTGTCAATATAAAGTAAACAATACTCTACAAATGACTCAATATTTCAAGAAGTTTTCGCTGAAATAAACATAAAATAACTAACTAACCAAGGAATATTCTCTCTCTCTCTCTCTCTCTCTCTCTCTCTCTCTCTCTCTCTCTCTCTCTCTCTCTCTCTCTCTCTCTCTCTCTCTCTCTCTCTCTCTCTCTCTCTCTCTCTCTCTCTCTCTCTCTCTCTCTCTCTCTCTCTCTCTCTCTCTCTCTCTCTCTCTCTCTCTCTCTCTCTCTCTCTCTCTCTCTCTCTCTCTCTCTCTCTCTCTCTCTCTCTCTCTCTCTCTCTCTCTCTCTCTCTCTCTCTCTCTCTCTCTCTCTCTCTCTCTCTCTCTCTCTCTCTCTCTTTCCAATTTCTTGATATTTCTTAAGATGATTCCGACACACAAAAAATCCTTCAAAGGACGAGCACGTTTCGGTAATTAAGTCTAATTTTAAATGAAAAGTCATTATTATTTTTTATTACCGATATTATTATTATTATTATTATTATTATTATTATTATTATTATTATTATTATTATTATTATTATTATTATTACTCGAAAGAACAAATAAAAACAATAAAAAAACATATAAAACAAAGTAAAAATGTGAAAGTTTCTTGTTAGATTAACATTTAGTGAAGAATAATAATGAAGCTCAAAAACACAAAACTTATTAGAATAAATTTCAAATCGCAAATTCACAGTATTTATCAATTTTAAAGCATTAATAAAAATAATTATCTCTACAGTATATATATATATATATATATATATATATATATATATATATATATATATATATATATATATATATATATATATATATATATATATATATATATATATATATATATATATATATATATATATATATATATATATATATAGTTAGTGATGGATCGGATGTCATATTTTGCAATTTGCGGATGAGGATGCGGATGTAAATTTTGGAGAAGTGCGGATGCGGATGCTGATGCGGATTGAATTTCGAAAGAAGTTGCGGATGCGGATGCGGATGTTAATTTTGAAAGTGCGGATGCGGATGTATTTTATATATATATATATATATATATATATATATATATATATATATATATATATATATATATATATATATATATATATATATATATATATATATATATATATATATATATATATATATAATATATATATATATATATATATAATATATATATATATATATATATATATATATATATATATATATATATATATATATATATATATATATATATATATATATATATATATAGTATACAGGATATCCAAGACCACACATAAACCATACATGGTAAATCTCAATACCATGTATGAAAAAAAATGGGCCAATGAATTGTTTTAAACAAACAAAGATTAGAAGCTTTCACCAAAATTCCAAAAGCCTCTTTCATTTGGTCAACCCATATTATAATTCTCTCTCTCATTATCAAAGTTGGTGTGCAAAATCATGAACTCTCAAAATTGATTATTGCACATTAATTAAAGAAAGCTAAAATTTACATACTGAATGACCTTTTAAATTCCATCGACAAAAAAAAAAAAAAAAAAAAAAAATTAAAAAAAAAATTAAAACCTTTTACAAAAAAAAAAAATAACATACATACACACACACACACACACACACACACACATCCGCCCACGAACGAGCGAGCGCGCACACATCACACACACACACACACACACACACACATATATATATATATATATATATATATATATATATATATATATATATATATATATATATATATATATATATATATATATATATATATATATATATATATATATATATATATATATATATATATATATATATATATATATATATATATATATATATATATATAGATGGTTATGCATCGGTATCGCTATCACACAAACTGTAAGTATTGGTATCGGTAAAAAAAAAAAAAAAAAAAACTGATACCAAACCGATATCAATAATAAACACTCAATATATAATAAAACTAACATTGCTATTCGGCATTGGTATTTATTATAGGCAATTCCTCAATGATATTGACATTATTTTTAATCAGTTCTTTGAATTGAAAGTGTTACGATACACCTCTTTTGTACTCAGAGAATCAAAATTTCTTCCAATGAAGAAAAGTTCAGCAGTGAGAGTCACTTTTGTGACGAATAATTTCTTCCAAATTTCCTTCAATAGACAAAATTTTCTACTTTAAATTTTGATATATTTTTAAAAAGTTTAAAATAATTGATGATTTTATTTTTATAATTCGAGGATTGTTTTGTTCTTCGGCAAACGAGAATAGTTTTTTTTTCAGTTCCTCGAAATGAAACAAAACTATTAATAAAAATATTTCAAAATTTGAAGTAGAAAATTTCGTTCATTAAAGAAAATTTGGAAGAAAATATTCGTAACAAAAGTGACTCTCACTAATGAAATTTCTTCAAATTGGATGAAATTTTGATTCTCTGAGTAGTATAATCATTACTAAAAATATTAGCCAGTATCGCTCCATTACTAATATATATATATATATATATATATATATATATATATATATATATATATATATATATATATATATATATATATATATATATATATATATATATATATATATATATATATATATAACAATAACCATAGAGTCAGCTGCTAGAAATATTCCTAGATATGAAAATGATTTTTAGGAGAAAAATCTTTTAGCCTGATTGCAATTTCAAAAAGGATGATAAATTTTAAGGTATTTTATTATTATCCACACCCACTTCCATTGGTTTGTTATTCTTAAGATATTTATTTATGCACAAGCAATAAAACTTTCATATATATATATATATATATATATATATATATATATATATATATATATATATATATATATATATATATATATATATATATATATATATATATATATATATATAGATAGATAGATAGATAGATAGATAGATAGATAGATAGATAGATAGATAGATAGATAGATAGATAGATAGATAGATAGAGAGAGAGAGAGAGAGAGAGAGAGAGAGAGAGAGAGAGAGAGAGAGAGAGAGAGAGAGAGAGAGAGAGAGAGAGAGAGAGAGAGAGAGAGAGAGAGAGAGAGACAGACAGACAGACAGACAGACAGACAGAGACAGAGGACAGAATGTTTTTGTCCTTCAATAATATTTTAATGAATAGTTTCATACATTCAACATATGCCAGAGAGAATAGTCATTGCAAGAAAATATTTCATCTGAAAATGTTTGGTACTTTATATTACCTTAGATTAAAAACAACAAAGATAGAAATGAAAGAGGCTAAAAACTTTAATCCATGCAATTTATGTTAGATATCTTTTATAACATAAAACATAAGAGAGACTATGAAAAACCAAGAACAAATAATTGGTAATATATTTTATTAATAATAATTTTATTAAAAATAATTAAACCAACATTGACAATATCCAACCAAAGAACCATAGCAAAATCTCTTGGTAAGAAACGAGAAAAGAACAACTTCCATGACAAATGTAATAAGACTTCTAATAATTCAATTACAAATGAAAAGTTTAACAGGGAAGAGTAGAGTTGGAACATCTTAAGTCACATAAAGTTTTTTTTTTAACACTTGAGGACCTAGGAGAGGAATTGAGAAAATGCCTAGGTAAGAATAAAAATGTTGGAGTTAACAAGTCTTTTGCATAAAAAATAAAAAAAAATAAAAAAAATCTCTTATAGGAAGAATCAAAAACATGTTTCAAAGTATTGGAGTAGTTGATATTCAGAATGATGAAGTTGTTCATTGCTTTCCAAGTATTGAAATGGTTATAAGAATGGTAGGTTAAGAAGAAATATACTGCATATGGGAGTTAAGTAGTCTAAATTCCAGCGGAATATATATATATATATATATATATATATATATATATATATATATATATATATATATATATATATATATATATATATATATATATATATATATATATATATATATATATATATATATATATATATATATATATATATATAAAATAGTAAAACAGAGATTAAGAAAACAAAAGAAAATTAACAAAAAATATGTTACATGTATCCTTTAGAAAATGAGAACATTATAAAATACTGTACACTTATTTAAGACGACTGAGTATAAAATAATGACAATTTAAAAAAAAAAAAAAAAAAAAAAAGTTCTTTTAATACGTAACCCAATAAATATTACAGCTCTCAGGACTAGCAGGATCAAAAATCCCGCAATAATACATGATATTTATATATAAATTAAAACAAGTTAAGATTGATAAAAGTAGAGATTCACTTAAAAATGTAATCTGTTTGTCTCAATGCTGCCATCATGAAATATATGCTTCGGAAATGGATTAAAACGCAAATCATAATCATTAATGAAATAACAGGCAACGTGAGACTGCCATAAAGATTAAGGTCCAAGATAATCAAAAATTGCAACCCCTGAGGAAAATCTCGTCGCTAAATCAGAAATAAGTTTTCTCCACTTGAGTAAAAGGACAGTTAAGTAGTCATATTAAAATAAAAATTCTGAATTTTTGGGTAATCATGATTTGCAACTTCTAGAAAATTCAACTTTTTTTTTGTTAGCAATTCAAGCACAATAAGTCAATGATGGGATTACTAGCACTCACAGCTAAAGAATATCATACATACATACACAACTCTAAGAATAATTTATCGAACCAAAACACTCTTTTCAGGAAACACTAAATAAAATTTACTGTAACTAAAACACATGGGATCCCGTGGTGATAGTCTAGAGCTAAATTCCTCTTGGGTATCCAAGGAAAAAAAAAAAAAAAAAAAAAAAATATATATATATATATATATATATATATATATATATATATATATATATATATATATATATATATATATATATATATATATATATATATATATATATATATATATATATATATATATATATATATATATATATATATATATATATATATATATATATATATATATATGGCAAATTCGGTAGCTTTCTACAAATTGGAATAGGAACAAATGAAAATTAAATTTGCAAGTCATCTTCAAAAAGAGACGAGAAAAAGACGCCTTTTTTTTTATTCTTCTTTTTAAACAACAACATCGAAGATGATAATGAAGACGAAGATGATAATGAAAAGGAAGATGATGATGGTGATCTTGTTGTTGTTATTGTTGTTGTAGTTATTTTTATTGTTTCTTCTCCATCAAATTCGCTGGTCGGGCGACCTTAAGCCATCTAACCCAACGGACAAAACGAAAAGAAAAGCTAAATTAGCACCAAAATATAAAAATAAAAAAAAAATCCTTGTCCGATTCGTTTGGTGTTAAAAAAAAATAAAAAATATATTTCTATGAAGTTAATCCTTTAATTGATGCAGTTGTACACAAATGTCATTAAGGGTTTTCAGTAAACGTGAAAAGGGGATTAATACTACTACTACCATATATATATATATATATATATATATATATATATATATATATATATATATATATATATATATATATATATATATATATATATATATATATATATATATATATATATATATATATATAATATATATATATACGGGGTATATTATGGTTATTTTTAACTGCTAATGGAAAAAAAAAATACTTTCAGCTAATTATTATTTAAAAAAATCAATTTAAAAAAAGTGTACAGGTATATATATGGATGAAAATTTTACTCAAATTTAAGATAGACATGTGTATGTTATTACTTTTTTCGTTATATAATAACGTTTATAATGAGAACGTATTGAAAGGACGTAGTGTGAGATAAACATCATAATTTGCAAACGTTTTAGTGAAAAAATACTCTAGTATTTGTGTATATTTAAACTTATTATATCTTAACACGAAGTAAAGTTTTCTTCAACCAAAAATCGGGAAGTGGGGGAAGGAAATTCTTATTTCCCCCACCCCCCTACAGGACATTCCCATATTATTTCCATGGCATATGGTTTGCATTTTCAAAGTAAATAAATAGATCTTTATATTCTAATATAGACAGTTTTTTTTTTTTTCATCTTAAATAAAGAACAAAAAGAATTTGGGGCTTCATATGAATTTTATCCTTTTTATTTTCCTATTAGTTTGTTATTTATAAAATTAATTTCTCATTTAAAAAGTACAAATAGAGCTTAGTCATAAAAGCTTACTTTGTGCAATCGTTCAGTATAATTCTCTCTCTATCTTTGACAATATATCGCTTAGTCATTAAGTAGTTAATACAATGAAGGTTTACAGAAAGCAAACGTTAAATTTATTTTAGCTATTTGATCAATATATGGATTTCAGTTTTCTTAATTATTTAAGAAACATAATGCATTTAATATATATTTAAGGAATACATTTTTCTATTCTCTAATACTTGTCATCTTCATTTAGATATTATTATATGTTTGTTCCATATATGTGTGGGATGTCCAGAAATAAAAAGAGATTTAAACATGTAACTTTTGCAGTAACTGTAAATATTAGACTTTATTCAACCAGTGTCTCCTTGTACCTAAAATATACTACAAAAGGAATATTAAATACTTTAAAATTTGAAACATTATTCACTTGGTATCTCTGCTTGTTGCATTACAAATTATAAGAGAAGCTCTGTTAGAAAGCCCATTAAACACAAATAGCAGATTGCAATTTTTGAGAGAATCCACTAATAATTTATGCAATTTCCTATATCTTTATGATATCTCCATCATATTCTAAAAGTATTTAATTCTAGAAATATGAATTGAACCTCTCTCACCAATTTCATGATAAGATAATTCAAAAATTTGTACCCAATTTTATAAAAGTTTTTACCAGTTATTAACAGTATTATAAATTTAGAGGACGCAGATAGAGTTTTTACATGTGTTTTTGGTACTTCCTGTGTGTTCTGCAGGAATGTGCATTTAATAACTTCAGTTACTGAAAACGTCGAACCAAATGATATATCACTGTTCATAGGATGCTTCCCGTTCCTGACATAGGAAAGGCGCATACATGCTATCAGTGTAGGAATAATACAGCTCCAATTTCTGAAAATAAAATTCGATAATTTTTTTTTGTAATTCCTTCGTGAAATAAATATTCAAAAGATATTTCCAAGAAAAAAAGTTTTACATCTAAAAAAAATATAATAGAAATAAAAAATAATTTTATTTTTAAATGAAATATATATATATATATATATATATATATATATATATATATATATATATATATATATATATATATATATATATATATATATATATATATATATATATATATATATATATATATATATATATATATATATAATATATATATATATATATATATATATATATATATATATATATATATATATATATATATATATATATATATATATATATATATATATATATATATATATATATATATTAGCCAACACAGCACTTAAAACATGTACCGAAACAATTATTTTCATTAATGTGCCTGTTTAACATCAGACCAAAGTTATTAGAGGGAGTTTTTAACAGTATTTCAACCACACTACTTAAAAATAAAATAGACATATTGCATCTTTTTTCGCTTCATATGATATTTCAAACTCATTTATTTCTCATTAAAGCCAATAATTCTACCAATATTTTCCCATGCAGAAGATCTACACAAACGAGCACTCAAACAATTGTGAACTCTATCCTCTTGGTAAATAAGTTTCAAATTTTGTCTGCCATAATTATTTATAATTTCAATTGATTTCATTATTATTATTTTTATTATTATATTATTATTACACAGAAAATAAACTTGCGTTTTTCCTATATATATATATATATATATATATATATATATATATATATATATATATATATATATATATATATATATATATATATATATATATATATATATATATATATATATATATATATATATATATATATATATATATATATATATATATATATATTTAATATTATATATATATATATATATATATATATATATATATATATATATATATATATATATATATATATATATATATATATATATATATATATATATATATATATATATATATATATATATATATATATATGAATAAAAGTTCGCCCATAATGGGCATTGGAATTTTCTTTGAGTAGATTTAGAAAGTTGCTACCTAGGATTCTAAGGAGGTATCAAACCATGAACTTTCATCAGGCAAATATTTCGCTCTTCTTTTTGAAACAATATATATATATATATATATATATATATATATATATATATATATATATATATATATATATATATATATATATATATATATATATATATATATATATATATATATATATATAGAAAGAGGAAGTAGAGTATGGATGCCAGGTTAATTATATATAAATACCACTAAGAATTAAAATACATAAATAAATTTACTTTTAATAATTATCTTAAAAAAGTATTATTGAAAGCGCCAAAATTGAAAATATAAATATAGAATATTTTTTATAAGTATCGTATTATTAATCAAGCGTTCACTAATTACTTAGAACCAAATTTGGCAACAATTAATTAATAACGGTAAGTGATCATCCTTTTAAAAGCATAATCTAATCTCCACTTCATCTCTTAATGCTGGTGTATCGATCAAACTGCACGCACGCGCGAGCCCACGCACACACGCAAACATACACGCAAACACACATACGCACACTCACAAGCACATTCACTCTCTCTCTCTCTCTATATATATATATATATATATATATATATATATATATATATATATATATATATATATATATATATATATATATATATATATATATATATATATATATATATATATATATATATATATATATATATATATATATATATATATATATATATATATATATATATATATATATATATATATATATATATATATATATATATATATATATATATATATATTTTAAAAATAAAAAAAATAAAAAAAAAAAAAATAAAAAAAAAAAAAAAAAAAAAAAAAAAAAAAAAAAAAAAAAATATAATATTATATATATATATATATATATATATATATATATATATATATATATATATATATATATATATATATATATATATATATATATATATATATATATATATATATATATATATATATATATTTCAATCAATTATCTGTTCTTTACCCATTGGTCAATATTTTAATAACTTTTCTCTTTCCTGAAGTTAATTTTTATTTTTAAATTTTTGTATCATTTTTTGACACCAGACCTAACAGTCATACTCATTCATTCCACTGTTTTAGTCTATCTTTATTTACACTACAGGTTTAGTCTACAACACTCTTCCATTCTCTATTTTATGTTCCTTTAAAATTAAGTACTTCCCCAAACGCCATTTAGAGGTGAATGTCGGCCATTAATCTGAATAATGAATTGGTACCGGGTTTTTTTTCTAAGCTTTGGCTAATCTCATTTGAACGTTGGCCTTTTTCCGTCTGAGCAATAATTAAAAAGCAAAATTATAAAGGGTAATTTCTATCAAAATTAGAAGATACTTTCAAATCAATTTATAACCTGTTTTCGTTTTATTAATAATAAATAAAGAGTTAATTTTAAACGTCTTCTAATTAAAAGATATTTGAAACTAAAAAATTGAAATCAAATTAAAATTGAAATTTATAAAATAAAAATAAAAAACGAATTTTTTTCACTTTACCATTAACTTTTACCAGATATCACCATATTAATTTTTAAATAAATTAAATGAAATATATATATATATATATATATATATATATATATATATATATATATATATATATATATATATATATATATATATATATATATATATATATATGATGGGACGATTAAGAATTTTTTGACGATGGCGATGACATGAAGATGAAATTGAAAAAGTATATTTCAAAAATTTCTATTTTTATTTTAATAAATTTAACAATTTTGTAATAAGGAAGAATTAAATTATCTTTTCTTTATTCAAATGTGCAAATACATGTAATTTTAGGGGTATTCCAGGACAAATCGCCCAGTCGAGGTAACTACTCCGACTTCGATTTTCTTGAAAATTCGTATATTGGGTTGTTTTAACTGGAAAACATGCTGGTTCAAATAAAAATGCTTCACGACTAACAGTTCTCTAATTACAGGCCTCCCAAAACTGGGAATCCCCCAAAACCCTACCCAATTCAAAAGCCTGTAGAATGTCAGGGGCTAGACATAGAGCATATATATTATATATTTATAGAATCAGCATGCTTATAGCTTTCATATGAGACTAAAATCAGATCTCAAACTTAAATAGGGAAAAAGTTCCTCCAAATTTTCCACTTTCTCCCCTCCCTTTTTAACCCCCATGGACACTGAATTCCAAATTTTTAATTTTCAAATCTTAAAAATAAATTACCAGTATATTTGTGGAGAAAAAAAAGTGAATATAGAGCTTTGAGTATTTTTAATGAATTTAATAAAAATAATCACTTTCTCTATTTAATATATATATATATATATATATATATATATATATATATATATATATATATATATATATATATATATATATATATATATATATATATATATATATATATATATATATATATATATATATATATATATATTTAAAAAATTATTTATTTATTTTTTGTTCCAGAACTTATATGACATTTAAAATGACAAGATATTGTTCTGATGCACTAAAAATTCATGAAATTTTTTTTAAATCTTAGAAAAGTTAATGAGAATCTCATTGTTAAAATTTAAAGGGATATTAATATTTGATACGTGAGTTTGCTCCAATTGTTGAAAGAGACTTAATAATAACCCAGAAGAACTTGAATCTTTATTATTGCATTGTACCCCAAGTTCTCTTAGTACTGATGAAGCTCAGTCCACAGATTCGTGTGAATGAGAACTTGAAGATTTTGTTGAAAACTCTGAAAAAGTTGAAAAGGATCTTGGACAACTTACAGTAACTCCAGAACGACGACGTAAGTTTGCCATGATACACAATCTTTCATAGGAACATCTTTAAGTCTCATTTCTTGGGTAGAACTTTATGTTCAGTGCAAAATTATTCATTTAGGTACGATTTGAATTTGAGAAATACGATAGAAATTCTGTACCTATGAAAATGCTTTAATAAAATTTTCTTAAGAAAATAAAATTGTACATAAATTCTTCAATATGGAAGAATTTATGTATGTATTGGGAAATATATTAAACAAATCTTTATAAAAATTGCATTTCAGATTCTCTACCGAAGAAACATATAAAAAGGAAAATACAGTCCGTCTACAAGAAAGCTCAACAGTCTCTGAAGAGAAAACTTGAAGAAAGTTTCTGTGTCACTGAAATTGCAAGTTTATCAAAATCTGATACTACTTCAACTGATTTGAGGAGGTAAGATACATGGATACAACTTACTGTATAGATATATATACTTCATGTGTTATTCATTTGTATTTACATGAATTAGATGTATTCAGCATATTAAAACTTTTAAAAAATACATGTTAAAAATGATAACATTTGTTGAATTCAATGTCATTTATTTGGATTGCAATTTTTATGTGTTTTTGAATATGAATATAGTAAATTATTGATTACTAATTTCATTTTATTTATGTACATAATGTTACATTCAAAAATGTTCAAGAACATATTACATTGACACTGTGATATATATATATATATATATATATATATATATATATATATATATATATATATATATATATATATATATATATATATATATATATATATATATATATATATATATATATATATATATATATATATATATATATATATATATATATATATATATATATATATATATATATATATATATATATATATATATATATATATATATATATATATATATTATATATATTATAGGGGGAACAACTTATAATTAATTTCGTCTTAGGTGTACGCGATCAAAAAAGTTTGGAAACCGCTTACTTAAGTCATTAATTCTACATTAAAGTTTTAACACAAAATGTTATGTATTTGTAACATTAAGCTATAATTGTGCATATAATTATATTAACATTTAGCAGGTGCTTAAATAATTTATTTCAAATTGTTGTCATTTAAAGGTCTTCATTGTGATGACCAATACTATTTAGAAATGGTCAATGACTATGTTAAAAAAAATGGATTACTTTAATAATTCATAGAGAAAAGGCTGTACACATAGAGCTAGTTTAAAAGTTTCATTTAAAAGTAATAGAGCTAAATATTAATTATATTTACAAATCTTATGTATTTGATTTCCTGTTTGGTGGCAGTATGAATCATTATACAGTATTTAGATTTTAAATATATAGTATTTCCATGAATAATAAAATGAATATAATGAACCATAAACTAATTATTTGTACCTAACAACTTGTAGTTACATAGGTTGATAGTTCAACCCAAAGTCATCAATATTCATATCTGGAAATCGGAAATCACATTTAAGCTCTTGCTTGGGAATCACATTTAAGCTCGAGGGGAATCTAGGAGATAGACCTCTTGCCAACTTAAGTTGCCAGTTTCCCAAAGAAATATCTGGAAAATTCTTTTCTAATTCGTTCTTCAGGGACACCAATGTTCTGTAATAAAGCTCTTCAATTCATTCTTTACAAATGTTCTCTCTTAATTTTTTCACAGTTTAGCACACCTACCCTGAAATTCTCTCACGTCTCCCAAAGGAGGTCGCGCCCCCCAGACAAAGAACCTTTGTAAAAGAAGAAGGTGGAGCAGAGGGATATTTATAAGCCAAAATATGCAAATTAATTGGCAAAACAATTAGCAGAAAATTGACGATACCGATTGAGAACATATATGCCGATTTTGACGATGACGATGAGGATCAATCCGTCCAATCACTATATATATATATATATATATATATATATATATATTATATATATATATATATATATATATATATATATATATATATATATATATATATATATATATATATATATATATATATATATATATATATATATATATATATATAGATTAGGTGGGACTTGTAGTTTTTCTTCTCATATTGCTTTGACACCCCTACTTGAGCAGGGCTCTGCACGTGAGCGGTGGTGATATATATATATATATATATATATATATATATATATATATATATATATATATATATATATATATATATATATATATATATATATATATATATATATATATATATATATATATATATTAAATTAGCTGGCCACGCTATTTCCAGGAACTCAGTCATCTCCGCAGGCAAGAGTTTCAGATCATCGAAGGAGGTAATATGTAGCCAAGTAGGGTGATAGGTGAACGAGAAATATTTTTAAAAGTAAATGTTCTATGCTCATGGGATCTAGTACAGATTTGTGATTGTGTGTTATTTAATTGCAATCTTTATTAGTGAGCATATATATATATATATATATATATATATATATATATATATATATATATATATATATATATATATATATATATATATATATATATATCTCACATAACCTTTCCCACAATCGTGGGGTGGTGTCTACCTCAAGCCACATCCATTCACTCAACACTCACCCTCTCACCAATCTTTTCAACTCATCCCTCTTATCCACAGTAACTCCTTAACCCCACTCATCCAACCTCCCCCCGGTCTTCCCCTACTTCTCACACCCTCGATTTAAGATACAAACACCTTTTTTGCCATTCTCTCCTAATTTAACCTACAAACATGCCCAAACCACCATAGCATGTTCTGTTCAGCTTTCCCAACCATATTCCTTCTCCAACCACACATCTCCCTTATTCTAACATGTCTGACTCTATCCCTTTTACCTATACCACAGACCGTTCTCAGACCCTTCATTTCGAAAACCTCAACTTTTTTCTCTTCCTCGCATTCAATCTCTATATCTCGCTCCCAAACATAACCACCAGTATACAGCATTCCTCAAATATTTTCACATTCACATTTCTTGATAACCTCCCCCTGCTCCAAGTATCCCTCGTACCTCCCAACACTTTCTCTCATTCTCTTTTATTATGTTCTACTTCATCACGCACACTACCATCTCCAACTCCCCTCGAAAAAAATTCACCCTCAGATATTTAAATAAATGAGCCCACTCCAATCTCTCCCTCCCCACTTTGATTTGCATTTCATCTCCTCCACCAACACTCTTCTCTCTTCCATCCCCATTTTTCATCCAAAACACTTTACTCTTAACCGTATTCACTCTAAAGCTCAACTCTTCACAGCCTATTACAAACTCTTGCACCAAAACCTTCAAATCCCCGCCATAAAGTACATCATCATTCGCATCCCACACACCCTGTTGTTTCCTCATTCTCACCCCTCTACTTACCCTATCCTTCAATCTCACCATTGTATCAATAAATATTTTAAACAACCATGGAGACATTAAAACCCTGCCTCAATCCCAACATCAAAAACCTAAGTTTCCATTCTATTTACTCTCACACACGCTCTACTATTCCTGTAAAATGCTCTAATACCCTCCAATACCTTTTCTTCAATTTCATACTCTCTCAAAACCTCCTACAGTTTCTCTTGTCCACCCTATCGTAAGCTTTTTCCAGATTCATAAAACACATAAACACATCTTTCCCTATATCTCTAATTTTCTCCTCAAACATTCTTAAAGTGAAAACCTGATCCAAACACCCCCTTCCTTCTCTAAAACCTCTCTGTTCCTCACCTAACAACTCATCAATATCTATAATTTCCAATAAATTTCTGCCATACCCTTTACCCACTATGCTAAACAAACTTATCCCCCTATAACTTGCACATTCAAATTTATCACTTTTTCTTTTACATCCCCCTATAACTCGCACATTCAAATTTATCACTTTTTCTTTTATATAAAGGAACCATACACGAATCTTGCCAATCTTGAGCACCTTTCCCTTTACCCAACATAAATTAAACAACCTTGTCGACCATTCTACCACACTCACCCCCAATCCTTACACCAACTTCCCATCCGAACCTTTCTATTTACTCCTCTTCACTTTTCTCAATGCATTACCTATTTCTTCTACCGAAATTTTCCCCCCTACACTCATCCCCACCTACCATTCCTCCCCTTTCCGTCTTCACCATAAACCCTCCTCCAAATCACACTCACATTTAACAGCCTACTAAAGTTTTCCGTTCATCTTGCTCTAACCTCACATTCTACATGTCTTATTTCTCCGTCTATTCCCTTTACCACCTCCCCTCCCATTACCTCCCTCTTATTCCTTACCTTATTCACCTCCCCCTAAAACATCTTACTCCTTTCTCTAAATTACTCCATTATCTTATTACCCCATTTTTCATATTCTCTTTCTTTCGCCTTCATTACCCTCTCTTTTGGCTATCCACTTCTTTACATTGTATGTCTACCAATCTCCCATCCATTTAATGTACCCAAATAGTTTTCAAAAGCCGCCTTCTTTTTATCCGTACCGCTATATTCACCTCCTCGCACAACCATTCAGTTCCCTTTCTTATCTACTTCCCTCCCACCCTCCTCATCACACACACATTCTTTACACTTTCTACTAGTGAATCTCCCTTTACCTCCCTCACTCTCCAATAACAATATCTCTCATCACTTCCCAACCTAAATTTAACTCTCTTCTAAACTGCTTCCCCACTGTATATGTGTATTGATGTAAAATATGAGCATACAGTGCAATATATATATATATATATATATATATATATATATATATATATATATATATATATATATATATATATATATATATATATATATATATATATATATAATATATATATATATATATATATATATATATATATTACTGTTTCCGTGGGAGGGGTCCCTCTGAATGTGCAGAGCGCATAACCGAAGTGATCCTCTCAGACATGGAGGAGTACATTCCATACTCTTTCCCTTCTACTAAACCTAACAAACCTTGTTTTAAGTGGGCTTGTTCTTGCGCTATCCGACCCAGGGATGCTGCCTTCAAGGATTACCGTCGTCTTCAAACTTCAGAAACTCACGCAACTTATATTTCATCCCGGAATCGTGGAAAATCTATCCTTCGTAACACTTTGCTCACTTTTACTCTTTGCTCATACTTTTTTGCCTCTAATTCAACCTTAGATGATTCCGGAGCTGTTCCTACACCTTCAATCCCCTCCAACTCATTTATGCCTAAAATTGTAATTTCTTCTAAAGAGGAAATTTTTGCTATCTCTGAGCTTAACATTAAGAAGGCATACGGTCCTGATGATATTCTACCTGTGGTTCTCAAAACTTGTGCTTCTGAGCTTGCACCCTGCCTTGGTAAACTATTTCGTCTATGTCTTTCTACTTCAACCTTCCCTTCTTGCTGAAAAGGTGCGCTCATTCAGTCTGTGCCAAAAAAGGGGACCCTTATCAAACCACTAACTACCGTCCAATTTCTTTAACCTCCGTTCTTTCTAAAGTTTTAGAATCTATCCTTAACAGGAAGATTTGGAAACATCTCAACTCCGCTAATCTTATATCTGATGTCCAGTATGGCTTTAGCAAAAAATAAAGCTTTACTAGTTATTTTCTTTCCTTCTCTCTGACTCTTGGTCCTCCTCTCTTCGGCATTTAGGTGAATCTTTTACTGTCGCGCTGGACATATCGAAAGCTTTCGATAGAGTCTGGCACAAAGCTTTGATTTCTAAACTTTCCCTCTTATATATATATATATATATATATATATATATATATATATATATATATATATATATATATATATATATATATATATATATATATATATATATATATATATATATATATATTATAAAGAGTTCTAAAAATTTCAGTTGTATTGTGGCTAATATAGATAATTCTGCTTTTCTTTTTCTTAATTTATTGCCTCTGATGTAAATAAGTGAAAATCAAAGCATCTTTTACTTCTGAATTAATTGAATTGGATTCCATACCATAATTTCTATCTGTGAATGACGATTGAAAACTTTGTTACAGGTACAGTTAACATAACATGTTGAAAGCATGAAATATGGCTTAAACAATTAACTTAGCATTGATGTGATACATTTTTCCTTCGAACATTATTATCTGTTGTTTTACTAACTGGTGCCATGTTTAAATCTACGAATAAAAAATAATGATTGAAGCTCTAAGTACACTCTATGAATAACCGCATTTGCTATCAGTATTTTCTTTAGCGAGGAACCAATAATATTATTTTAATGTTTAAGTACAGGATGTCCTACTAAAAATTTGATTTTATTCTTCGTAGAAATAAGACACTCTAATATTTTTTTTAAATAACTTAAATAGCAAAAGTTTAATGGTTTAATTAACCATAAATCATGTATTCAATTTGAAACTAAGTCAGTTTTGCAAACTAAAGAGAGAGAATAATGAAAGCATTTTTAACTAAGAGGTTTTATGCAAAAATAAAAAAAGCAAAAATAAAAAAAAAATTTTTTTTTTTTTTTTTTTTTTTTTTTTTTTTTTTTTTTTTAAACTGGATAAGCTGTTTTTAAGCTTGGTTAATAAATTCATTTTAATTTCATTTTTTTAAATATTTTTTAAATTAGTTTTAATTAAAAAGATTAGAAAGTATAAATACCTTGCATCATGCTCCATTAATCTTTTAATTTCAATTTAAAAAATATTAAGGAACATTTTTTTTTTATTCCAAATTTAATATCAATTATTTTTTTTCAATTAAAAACTTAATTTATTTAACCTTAAAAAAAAAAAAAAAAAATTTGAATGTACAATTAGTTGATGTAGATTGAAAAAGGAGTATTTTAAACATTTAACCAAATGATTTATGTTTCATATAAAACGCTATCACAAAATTTAAATATTAAAATAAATGGGGAAGTAGTTTGTAAAAATAATAATAATAAATAATAATAATTAATAATAATAATAATAATAATAATAATAATAATAATAATAATAATAATAATAATAATAATAATAATAATAATAAATATGTACATTTGTGTGTACGTTGTGAAAAATAAGATTTCAAAACAAAATAGAGGAAGTTTGTAATTAAGAACGGCAATCATTCGAAAATAATTAAAATTTATAAAATATATATAACTAAATTAATAAACATAATTAATAAATAACTGAATATATAATTAAGAACAATTTAGAAACTTTATTTATTTATTTACAAAAAATTGAAGTAATTCAAGATGTGAAATCCATTGTAATTTAAAAGGTTATAAAAGGATTAGATATATATAGGATATAAAGGATATAAAAGAGAGGATACCCTAAAATTCTATAACCTTGACCTTGTCACCTAACCTTCAATATTTAAAAGAATTAAAACTAAACTTGTCAAAATGCAAGAAGCAAACAATGTCACAAACACACCAGAGCACTGACTTTGTGACTGCTAATAAGATCATATATATTCATTAACACTATTAAAAACTTTATGTATAACGAAAAAAATATATATTCGATAAACTAAAACTGTAGTGGATGAAAAAGTAGAGATGGGGTAACACTAACACAAGTTGCAATAATAGAAGTAGTAGCAGAAGTACCTGATTCGGTATATAAAAACAACAATAATACTAATAATAGTAACTAATACTATTATTAATTGGTAGAATAGCATTTAAAAAAGATACATTACGTTAAGAGAATTTTAAAGGAAGTTGCAGAATCTCACACACACACACACACACACATATATATATATATATATATATATATATATATATATATATATATATATATATATATATATATATATATATATATATATATATATATATATATATATATATTATATATATATATATATATAATATATATATTTATATAATTTTTTTAAATATTTTAAAAAAAAAAAAAAAAATTTCATTTTATTTGCAATGCAAATTTTTCCGTTCTCAAAGACCTAACGCTCTTTCCTGACACCATTTTGGGGGTTCAATAATTGAAATTGGCCTCGAGTCAAGTATGGGAAGGGGCCCCGCGGGGGGCCCCGTGAACCCCCATTTTAAAATTATCAGGAAGTTGCCTGAGTTTGCAAAATCGCTGTTCAACCTCACTTTCTTTCCTGACATTTCTTTGCGGTTCAAAGGCTGAAGCTGGCTCAAAAAATGGGGTCCAGGGTCCGTGGGTCCGTGGGTCCGCGTGGGTCCGTGAACCGACAAAAAATGTTTCATAAAATTTATTCCCTGAGAAAATGGATTAAGTCCGTTCGGAATTTAAATATTTTTTTTTTTTTATTTTTAAAAATATTAAATATATATCTATATATTAATATATATTATATATATATATATATATATATATATATATATATATATATATATATATATATATATATATATATATATATATATATATATATATAATATATAATATATATTTTTTTAAATATAAAAAGACTTTCGCAGTCTATTGTATCAATGAGGAAAAAAAATGAAGTTATTAAAATCTACACATACACAAAAATTAAAATTAAAATATATATAATATATATTTTTTTTAATTATATAAAATTTTTTATTTATAATATTTATATAATTTATATATATATATTTTATATATATATATAATTATAATATATATATATATTATATATATATATATATATATATATATAAAATATATATATATATATATTTATATATATTATATATATATATATATATATATATAATATATATAATATATATATATATAATATAGAAAAAAAGAAATATACGAAAGAAGTAATATGTATTCAGAGAAAAATAAATAAAGCAGAGACAAAATTTTAGGGACAACCTTGATTCCGAAGTTGAAGCCAACCTAAAGCATAATTAATGATTGGTAATTACAGTTTAAGACTAGAAGCTAAATGCCTAGTCATGTCCGTTTGGCCGTACATTGTCTTATATCTCTTGTTACACATTCCATTTAAGGAAGTTGTGGAAAACGTCATTCATATATATATGTAAAAACTGTATTCACTTAACTTTCGTGTCATTTACTTTCTTCTTCTTCTATCATCTTATACTATCATCTTTTACCATCTTCTTTTCTATCTTCTTCTTCTTCTTCTTCGTCTTTTACTACTACTACTACTACTACTATTCAAACACAAAGCAAATACTTTTCTACTTTCATTTTATTAGTTTAAAAAAATCTAATTACAGTGAATCGACAATTAAGTTTAATTATCGCATTTAAATCAAATAACAACTATTCGCAATATAAAATACCGCTCACATAAACACTCCAATCATAATAGAGTCTATTAAATAAACTCGTATGGACTTCTTTTATATATACGACATAAACTTTAAGACAAAATAAATAACAATTAATTAAAAACTTATTTACGAATTTTATATATATATATATATATATATATATATATATATATATATATATATATATATATATATATATATATATATATATATATATATATATATATATATATATATATATATATAACTTAAATTGCTTACTAATGGCACCGAAAAAAGTACATTAATATAAAAACCGCAAAACTTCCATAAAAAATAATAATAATAATAATAATCATGAAAATTTCATAATATTTATGCATATAAGTGATTATTACTTAAAGAGAGAGAGAGAGAAAGGAAAAAAAAGAAAACTGTTACAGTATATAAATAACAGCAATTATCTTAAGAGTTAATAGGCAACAGCGATCGCAATTTCCATATTTGCCCAACTGCTGTAATTAAGGATGACTATTAATAAATAAAATGGACTTAGAAGAGTGTTAGCCTTGCGAACGAGGAAAAAAAAGAGAAAACTATAATTAAAAAGCTATTTCTAAAATATACAATAATAATAATAATAATAATAATAATAATAATAATAATAATAATAATTTCATTAAGGGATATTAGATTATTCTGTCAGTTTGCGGGTCAGATAATAATAACAATAATAATAATAATAATAATAATAATAATAATAATAATAATAATTAATAATAATAAAATAATAATAATAATAATAATAAAAATAATTAAAAAAAATAATTAATAAAAAATAATAATAATAATAATAATAATAATAATAATAATAATAATTAAAATAATAATAATAATAATAATTTCATTAAAAAGCATAAGATTATTCTGTCCATTTTTGGAGGCAACAGTCATAATATTTTAGATATTCAACGACAATTATATAACATTTATCGTACATGCGAACACACTTGTTACCTTCCAATATACATTTAAGAATGAGAAAGGGTTGTTAAGCTTTTGATTTTGTTCTTTAAGATACTGTCGTGACACACACTGCTAGCTGGGAAGCCTTCTCTTGTCAGACACACCATTCCTCTCGCTCTATCTGATACATTTCTTTCATCTTTTAAACTTTTCAAGCTACAATGTCTTTACAGTTTTCCATTATATATCATCAACACCAACTTTAGTTTTTTTATTTATCTTGTTTATAAATAACAATATTAATTAAGCATGTACACCATTAATACCCTGAATAAACCCAATTTGTGTATATTTCTTCCTTTTATTTTCTTATTCTTTACATATTCCATTTTCGAACAAAATTTTCAATAGTTTTTATTACATTCACCTCTCAAGTCTCGGCAAAATTTATAAAAGTTGACCTCAAACCACTTTTCTCCTCACAATTATATTAGTGTGTAAGCTTTCATTAATTTTGTAAGCAGTTCTTTATGACTTCCTTTTATGTGTTAATTCATAATTTCATTAGTATTAGAGATATCTTTCATCTCAGTCTCCCGGTTCTCCCAGAGTCAAATTACTTTGTTAATCACAGTTCATCACTGAATCTTTAGATCCTTATTCAATAGTTCTTTACCCTTAAGCTTATCTTTCAATTCATATTTCGGTTCTTAATTCTTTCTTCGGTACGTTTCTTAATTTCGAATTCGAAATTTCATCAATGCCGAGGAGGAGGGTAGGGGAAAATATTGCGGCAAATTAATTTTAACAAACATTTATTAAAATACTTATTTTTACTATCCTAATTCTCCAGATCATAAGCCTACAGTTTAACCCGTTCCTATAATGCCAAACTCTAGCAAGCAAGCAATGATCCATTTTGGTAAAGAAGATCATTTTATGATCATATAATTAATACAATGTCTAGCACTATTTTATGTGCCTTATATACATAACAATTAATCAAATTCGAAGCTTATGTTTTATAAGTAAATTTTAGTACTAAACCTTTTTCACAATTTAAACAATTAGGATGAAATTTCATATTATAAACGATTCAGTCTTTACCCTTAATTTCGTTTTTTTTTTATTAATGTAAGCTTTTAATTTAATTTTTAAATAATTTAATCCCCAAATGCTTTACAGTGTTTGGTTTATTACTAAACGCCTTTTTAGAAAATCACTTGGCCTACTTCGACGATAACCTTAAGATATTTAAAATATCTTTTCATTTACCAATGTATCATATTCATGCCACTTCAAAAGCTTTAACAAAACGATTTTTTTTATCGATATTTGTACATAATTTCATTATCCTTAACCATAGTCATTGCATTCCATACCATCTATAAAATTTTATTATTCAAAACTTCAACTCAAAACCAATTATAAAATTTAATATTCAAACCTTAAACTATCTTTTACTTCATTTACAAGCTTGAACTAAATCCATGATTAAAAAAAAAATAACAATGAATGGTAACTAATTTTCAGAATATAATCATAATGAATATGGTGATGAACTATCGTTGAACGTTACACGTCATAAAAGTTCGTTTTATTCATAATTTATCATTTATTTTTAGTACGTTCAGTATTTAAATTTAAATTTTCCGCATTTAAAAAAAAATAAAAAATTACTAATATTTAAGTAAATAAAATAGGTCACAAACACGACATAATTTCTTGTGATTCTTAAATAGGATCCAACGATTTCATAAAGATTAGGGGATGTTCATGAATCATTCCACCATATTCTTAATTTAATTTTTTTTTTAAAGCATATACAAGCTCACGCTGAGCCTTATATTCAAAATAATAAGCATAACCTTTATTTTTCCTTATAAAACAAAGATACCGTCTCATCTATAAGCTTTATAATCCCTTAATAATAATAATAATAATAATAATAATAATAATAATAATAATAATAATAATAATAATAATAATAATAATAGCTTCAATTTAATTTTAACTGAACGAGTCAGTGGTTCAGCTTCGGTTCAAAACTTAAGAAGAAAAAGTTTCAAAATTGGGAAAGTTAAAAGAATGAATTTTATTTATTAACTTTACAAAGATGTTTAAAATTAATATATATATATATATATATATATATATATATATATATATATATATATATATATATATATATATATATATATATATATATATATATATATATATATATATATATATATATATATAGATATATATATATATATATATATATATATATATATATATATATATACTTATATAGTTTTCTGATTCTCATTAAATTAAAGACAGGTTGCTCTGTTCAGATTAATTATATTATAATTAAGCAGGAGTAAAGTTGACAGGTAGTACAGAAAATAGTCTCTCTCTCTCTCTCAGATACGCATGCACGCACGCAATCACATGCGCACATGTACACAGATTCACACAGTGAAAGCACCACAGGCACATTTCCTTATCTATGTTTTATTAGGCTCCTTGGAAATATGTGTATCCTACCACTGCAAATGACACTTTTCACTAATAGTTTCTAGCTACAAGTTATAGAGTTCGTTTGTCTTGTCAATTCCCCCACACACACCCAAAAAATGGCGATAAATTAATTTTTATCTCAAGATTTAGTCTATTAATATTTGCTCTGTATAACACTGAGAATATAGATTTATTCTTCAATGAAAACAATAATGCTTTGTTTTCCAAGGACTAAACATAAATATTTGAGGATAGAGAATTTTACTGTTCTTATTTTAACGAGCCAGACTTAAAAAATTGAAATGGACCAACAATTCAGTCAATCTTTTCAGCCAAATTATTCTAAAGCTCCGACATGGGTATTTTAGCCAATGGAAAAGAAGAAAATTTCAAGATAAAAAAAAAAATTTCCATCCGATATTTTTTAAATGTTTTAAATAAGTCTCTTGTGATTTATCTCGTGAGGAGATTTTAAGCATGGTTTATATCCATTTCAATCCTTTTGTTACAATTGTAGAAATTATAATTATTAATTTCATTTGTCATTATGAAGCATTGAACTCTCTTTTTTAAAAAAAATAAATAATAAAAATAAAGATATTAATTCCGAAAAAATAGTCAAATTACCAACATAAGTATTACGAATACCTGCATGATATAAAACATCCGTAAGGTCATTTTGGCAACCACATAAAAATGAGCAAATAACAACCTACATTCTCATTCTCAACATGAAACAGAGAAGGTAACGTCAGTCTTATAAAAGTCACGAGCACACAAGCATAAAAAACGCAACCGCATTCGCTAAATGCAGTAAAAATTCCAGGAAGACTAAACTCTAATTCCTACGGCATCACAATAGCAGTAATTCAATCTCTATTTAAATAATAAAAATTAAAAACAAAAATATGAACATGAAAAAAAGCAATTCTTTAAATTCCGAAACAAATTTTATTTTTTATTTTTTGCTCCCAATAAATAGGAATATTATATATATATATATATATATATATATATATATATATATATATATATATATATATATATATATATATATATATATATATATATATATATATATATATATATATATATATATATATATATATATATATATTATATAATATATATATATATATATATATATATATATATATATATATATATATATATATATATATATATATATATATATATATATATATATATATATATATATATATATATATATATATATATATAATTACTTGGGTGTGTATCAATCTGCAAAGGAAGCAAACTTCAACATTTCTTGTAACGAACAAAAGAAAGAGAGAGAATGCCCAAGTAATATACAAACACTCTAAAATCAATTAATTTCTTTTTCCAGCACACTTCTTAATGACCTTTTCCTTCTACAGCCACAAAAAAATTAAAATTTTTACCTTTTGGGCATCGAGTACGGTATGTATGTGTACCAAATAGGAATAAAAAAAAAAAAAACCTCAAAAAACAACTCAAAAACTACCCTATATGTTGGAGGAACAAAAAAGAAGTATATTAATACGTTTTAACGAATAACTTTGTATAGGTGAAAGTATACTTAGGTGAATGTATTTTGCATATGTACACTTTATAATCACAGTTAAATATTAATGAGTGTTTATTTTGAACACATGAAAGAAAAACTCAATACCTAATTTAAATACTAATAATAATACTAACAATACTATTAAATAATAATTATTATAAAAAATAATAATAATAATAATAATAATAATAATAATAATAATAATAATAATAATAATAATAATAATTAACCGAAAAAATCTCGCTTTTTCATCTTTTTCTTCTCCTATCTCACTTACAAAAACTTTGATGTTACCACCTCACTCTATTTGATATTAATATATTTCAAGTACATTTCAGAATGATATTACTATATAGCTACAGAACCTCAACTACTGTATTCCTGTCATTAACAGTAGCGTTCGCATAGTCATCAGAATAGTGTTAACAAAAGCCCATTAAAGGTATACACACACGCTCTCTCTCTCTCTCTCTCTCTCTCTCTCTCTCTCTCTCTCTCTCTCTCTCTCTCTCTCTCTCTCTCTCTCTCTCTCTCTCTCTCTCTCTCTCTCTCTCTCTCTCTCTCTCTCTCTCTCTCACTCACACACACACACACACACACACACACAAAGAGAGAGAGAGAGAAGCAAAGAAAGTTCACCTTAAGAGACATTTATTGTATAAATATTTGAAATTAGCAAAATTTAACACAGAGATAGTCAATAAAGTCAAACCTAATATAAGAACCAATATTGAAATAAGGAAGACAGTTTTTGTTGATTTTTTAACCTCTTGTGTACTTTAAGGCTCTCAAATTTATCATTTTAAAAAAAATTATAAAATTTTAATTTCAATTTGGCTTTGAAGATTTCTTTAAATCCTTAACCAAAAGTAAACATGAGGCAATGAATTTTGATGA
>SEYY01021676.1:150000-165000 GCA_009176605.1 Armadillidium nasatum
ATATATATATATATATATATATATATATATATATATATATATATATATAAATAAAAAAAAAAAAAAAAAAAAAAAAAAAAATTATATATATATATATATATATATATATATATATATATATATATATATATATTATATATATATATATATATATATATATATATAATATATATATATATATATATATATATATAATATATATATATATATATATACTGTCTTATTTTAAACATCAAAACCTTTTACAAATCTAATATTAATAACTATTTTAACAACGCTATTAATTTTAAAAATCTTTTCAATATACGAGTAGTAATTGGTGCTATTTCAATTCCTCATACCTTCTCATTTAGGCAAGAGCAAATTCAATAAAAAATTACTGATATATATATATATATATATATATATATATATATATATATATATATATATATATATATATATATATATATATATATATATATATATATATATATATATATATATATATATATATATATATATTATATTCTTTGCTATGGTGTAAATGCCCTTTAGCCATTTAGGAATAGATTTATTAGACCGTTCATAGTTTGTCCTCTGAAGAGTTCAGTGCCATGATAGCACCTTCTCATGGTAGGTAAAATATAATATATATATATATATATATATATATATATATATATATATATATATATATATATATATATATATATATATATATATATATATATATATATATATATATTCTTTTGCTATGGTGTAAATGCCCTTTAGCCATTTAGGAATAAATTTATTAGACCGTTCATAGTTTGTCCTCTGAAGAGTTCAGTGCCATATGATAGCACCTTCACATGGTAGGTTAAAAAAATATATATATATATATATATATATATATATATATATATATATATATATATATATATATATATATATATATAATATATATATATATATATATATATACATATATGAGAATGAATTCTTCCTATCCATACACATTAAACACATTTTTCACAAAAATGAAGTAAAACGTCACCCGTTTCTAAAAAAAAGATATTAGAACTGTTTTTACAACTGATGACTCGATTATATTAATTATTTAACTACATACATTTTTATTTTTAGAAAAAAAATATTAATCGACGAATTATCTTATTAATACCATTATATTTTTTGTTATTTATAATTATTTAAATCGAATATTTTCAAAGTATCGAATCTATTGTACAAATGGCTAAGAACATGAAAGCTGAATTTAAAGAAAAATATAATATGACGATATATATATATATATATATATATATATATATATATATATATATATATATATATATATATATATATATATATATATATATATATATTATATATATATAATATATTATATATTATATTAGGTTTATGCTTATGATTCTATAGAAATTAATTTAAGTCAATCCTAAGAATTTATAAAGGTTAAAAGCAGTCACAAAATATAATGAACTAAAAATAGAATATAAGAATTAAATATCTCACTTAAGACATTTCGGGTATGTTAGTTTTCTATATCACCACCCAACTTTCGAAATAAATATTCTAAGTTTTACATTCACAATAACCGTTGCAGGATTCTTCCTTCTGTCACAGACAAAAGAGCTATTTATAAACAAGAATAAAACACTACCAACCATGAAGGAAACAAAATCCATAAGAGCTATGAAAATAAATAATTTTTTTCAACCGAAAGACAAATTAAAATAATATTTACAACACCACCACTACGACAAATAATAATAATAATAATAATAATAATAATAATAATAATAATAATAATAATAATAATAATAATAATTACAATAATAATAAAAAAATAATAATGTCACCAATTATTATTATTATTATTATTATTATTATTATTATTATTACTGTATATAATTAGTGATTACCATTAACAAAAACATGTCAATCTAATTTTCCAAATACGAGCATATAAATTACCTATTATAGACATACAAATGTGAATCCACCCTATTTGACGAAATCAGTCAATAATAATAATAATAATAATAATAATAATAATAATAATAATAATAAGAATAAGAATAATAATAATAATATAAATGAAATTGAATAATAATTATTATAATGAATAATTAAATATAATAATAGTAGTAACAGTAATAGTAAAATGCAATAATAATAATAAATAATTATAAATTCTATATCAGCTTTTGTTTTATAAATTATATACATAATAATGTCACCAATTATTATTATTATTATTATTATTATTATTATTATTATTATTATTATTATTATTATTATTATTATATTATTATATTTATTATTATATATATATATATATATATATATATATATATATATATATATATATATATATATATATATATATATATATATATATATATATATATATATATATATATATATATATATATATATGGGTAAATCTTGAAATTTGAAAAATTGGGTTAATCTTGGGACATCTTCTGAAGATGTCCCAAGTTTATGGACGAATGGCATTAGCAAAGAAATAGAACCATTCATTTTATTTTATTTGTAAATTATACTCCAGAATCTTCTTATTTAGAAAATTAATTTAGGGAAGAAATATTTTTTAGATCCGTGGAAGGGAAATGTATACAATTTAATAATATTAATAATGATAATAGTGTTCCAATGAAACTAATAATAATAATAATAATAATAATAATAATAATAATAATAATAATAATAACAATAATAATAATAATAATAATAATAATAATAATAATAATAATAATAATAATAATAATAATAATAATAATAAAAAAAAAAAAAAAAAAAAAAAAAAAAAAAAAAAAAAAAAAAAAAAAAAAAAAAAAAAAAAATATATATATATATATATATATAATATATATATATATATATATATATATATATATATATATAATATATATATATATATATATATATTATATATTATATATATATATATATATATATATATATATATATATATTAATTATTATTGTTGGGCTAACCTTGAAAATTTAAAAAAATTTTAAAAACTCGCTGATAAAATCTGAATAATTATATTAATTATTATATAATATATATTATATATATATATATATATATATATATATATATATATATATATATATATATATATATATATATATATATATATATATATATATATATATATATATATATATATATATATACTGTAATTATTGAGATTGAGAACATTAATTCCATGGTAAAAATGAAATATTATTTCATTTTTTTATTTTTTTGTAAATGATGTTAAGAGGAAACGTTTTAAATTATCCCACATTATAAACATTTATTTTTAAGATAGTAAAAAAAAAGAATGATAAATTTCTATAGAAAAAAATAAAAAAATAAAAAAATATTAGTTTTTCCTTTCAGAAGAAAATAAATCTAAAGAATGAAAATAGTATTTGTGAAACGAAAATCTACTGAACAAATTCTATGATCTAAATTTATTAAAGTTGAATGTATCAGAAAAAAAATAATTTAAAATAATTTGAAGAAATACTGACACACATATTTAAAAAAAAAAAATTCATTAAAATAATTTGAAGGAATACTGACAGCTATCTTTAAAAAAAAAGATAATAAATAAATAAGTAAATTAATAAATAAAAAACTATATATATATATATATATATATATATATATATATATATATATATATATATATATATATATATATATATATATATATATATATATATATATATATATAATGGAAAAGAAGTAAAACTACTGAAATAATAATCGTGAATCCTGTACACTTAAAAATAAGAATAAAATATGGTTCGAAAGGGTTATCTCTACAACTTCTTCCTTAACAAAGCCTGAAATATTTTGAAAAAAAAAATCTTAAATCAAAGGAGTTTTCGTTGTTAATATCATCTCTCCAAAACTAGAATGTTTATTTATAGATAATTTTTCATAGTTAAGTCGAATAGGAGTCTAAAAATAAAGCTTAAACTTTAAACTAACATCATTGCATTAGTTTTAAGTTCACAATGTTGGTTGCTAATGATTAATGTGTTTTTAGGTAAACATGTGTACCTAGTATAAATATCTTATAAAGCAAATGCATTTCACTTATTTTTTTAAATATAATTTGTATTACTGTGTACAAAAAGTGTAGTAATATGACAATAACATATATATCACAAAACATCTTATATAAGGCAAAATTATCTTCCAAAGTGCCATAAAATACACTTACTGTTGTGGTAAAAATTCTTTAGAAATATATTTTTAACTTGGGTTATTAACAAATCATTAAAATTCATTCCAAATTATAACAAAAATAAGCTATTTTATTCTCTTTTGCTAATTTTATTGACGTTTATTGTATATGTGGCAAGGCACCCTTGATCTAGATTCTGAAAAATAAGACCAATAACAATCTCTCGAAAACTAAATTCAGTTTTCCTATAGATTTTCATTTATTGATTAAAACTTGAGTTATTATCACGTTTGCTAGATATTCTTGACAAAATGAAAAGACTTTCTGTTCCAAGAAACGAAGAAAAGGTCAAGTTTAGTAGTACGGTAAAGAAAATTGTAAAAATCATTATTCCACATCCAATTAACCATAAAAATTGCCTACGCAACTTTTAGATATTGTCATTTAATCCTTTGGAGCAGCAATTCTCAAACTTGTGGTCGTGGTAACGTCGAGAAATAAAAAAAATGTTCAAAGGAATGAAACATATTTTATAAGAAAACGAACTCGAATATTAAAAACAGAAACATGACACATAACTTATAAAAAAAATTAAAAACTACAATCTAAACTCCAATTTTTTTTTAATGTGATATTTTTATTTTTATTTTAAAGTTTGTTCACAGGTAGATCCACATCAAAGGCAGAAATACAAAATGATTTTCATGCGAAAATAGACGACCTGTTGATTTAAATACTGTGTTAAAAGTCTGAACAAGAAGCTCACATATACTTTTCAATTATTGTGAGTTGGTGTTATAAATATTCTGCATGTGGTATGCGGGCTATCAAGTTTGAAAATATCAATATTGAAAATATTGAAAACATCAATTATTTTAATAAATTTGGCAATTTTAAAATAAAGAAGAATATACGAATACAAGTAATTTTAATATATAGTATAATTGCATATTCGAAACATTGATTCTAAGAATTTCAATATGGAAGTACATGACAGACATGCAAAATTCTAATAGTCCCTACTTTAAATTTAGAGCTCTTAAAATATGATGCAGAAACAATCTTTTCTCCTGATTCTGGTGTAATTTGATTTCGTCTTGGAAAATATATTTGGCTACCACTTCTAAACAGCCTTTCACTCTCAGTTGGCCTCCTTTATTACTCTAATTCAACTCTGTATGACTCAGGCAATCCTCCTCCTCCTCCTCCTCCTCCTCTATGGTGTATGGGCTTCTGAAATCTATGAATATTAGGAAGGCGAGTGTCCCCGAATGGTATTCCTTGCTGTGTTTTAAGGGAGTGTGCTTCTGAGCTAGGTCGTTCCCCTTTCAACTTATCTCTCGTTGCCTCAATATTAGTACTTTACCCTCAGTGTTGGAAGGTCACATTTGTCCAACCTATTTCAAAAAAGAGGAAGCCGCTCTGATCCTTCTAACTATTGTCCACACTTTTATTCTGTCTAAGATATTTGAAACCCTTCTCAACTCTTATTTCTAGAATTATCTGGAATCCCACTCCCTTTTTTCCTATCATCAGTATGACTTTCGACGTTAGAGGTCTACTGATGATATACTTTCCTATCTCACAGAAATGGTCCTCTTCCCTTAGGGACTATGGAGAGACTTGTGTGGTGGGGGCTTGACATATTAAAGGCATTTGAACGGGGATGTCATACGTCACTGTTTTTCCAAGCTCCCTTCCTTTGGGTTTCCTCTTTCTTTTTGCTTACTTACGTCTACCACTCTTTCAAATCGTTTCATTTTGGCTGTTGTTGATGTGGTGACTTCTTCCTCCTTTCATGTCAATAGTGGTGTTCCTCAGGGTTCTGTCTTGTCTCTTACTCTATTCCAATAACTATTAATGACCTTTTCAGCTGTTTACCTAACAATGTCCATTAATTTACGAATGGCTCGACCATCAATTCTTCTACTCATTTAAAATCCACTCCCTCTTTTGCATCTAGAGTTTCCTCTCGTTATAATCTTTTCTATTTCGTTCTTACTGATCTGGATAAAATTTCCAAGTAGGGTCGTCTCAACCTTGTGAAATTAAACTAATAAAAACTCGACTTCTAGAAATATATATGGTTGCTAGGGCGACCTCAAAGAACCAGGGGGTTCTGTTTAGACTGCAAAATTTTTTTCTTCTTTTCAATTATTTCAATTATACAAGGGCCTCATCCACCAAAAAAATTGTGTTCATTCTTTTATTTTTTAACCGAGTACAGAGTACTGCTTTCATACCTGGGGTGGTTCAGGTTTCACCCATCTTTTGGAAAATTGTCGAATCAAAAGTTAAGACTTATAAACTGTTCCGCTCACTCAGGTTCACTTGACCCTTTATCTTTCCGACATGACGTTAAGAATTACCCACTCTTATATTCCCCACTTTTACGGCGCCCTTGCTGCACAAGGAGTGCATTGTCGGTATATGAATTTTGTGTGGACATTGGCAACACTAGGCTTGTACGTTGTGGTACTTCTATCTTTCCAGTGACCTCTGTTTTTTTGTTGAATTCTCTTCCATTATCTGTATTTCCTGCCGAATATAATCTCAGTTACTTTAAAGCTCACATCTATGTTCCTTACGAAGTTTGCGTTAGCTTGGAATTGTGTTTAATTTTTAATTTTTTAACACCCTTTCCTTGAGTAGGGCTCTGCCCGTGAGTGGTTGTGATAATTGAAATATATATATATATATTATATATATATATATATATATATATATATATATATATATATATATATATATATATATATATATATATATAATATATATATATATATATTATATATATATATTAATCGGCAAAATAATCGTCAGAAAATTGATAAAAATAATTGAAAAAAATAAGCCGAGTTTGACTATGACGATGACGATTAATCGTCCCATAACTATTAAATATATATATATATATATATATATATATATATATATATATATATATATATATATATATATATATATATATATATATATATATATATATATATATATAATGGTATTTTAATAATAATAACATTCAACACAATACAAATAATAATAATAATAATAATAATAATAATAATAATAATAATAATAATAATAATAATAATAATAATAATAAAATAATAATAATAATAATATAATTAATTTATACGGCAATGAATAAGGAAATAGAATTAATTTTACGGAAAATTTTATAAAAATTAGTGAATAACACTGATGCTGTTTGAAAATTATCTTCCCATACAGTGTAGCCGATGGCTGTTAAACTATTCAAGCATCACATATAATTGCACATAAATAAAGTTATTGCATAATACATAAATATATATATATATATATATATATATATATATATATATATATATATATATATATATATATATATATATATATATTATATATATATATATATATATATATATACTCGTATCTGTGTTTGAGAACGTTAAGTATTATTATAAAAGTAGAGCCTTTTTCAATTCTAGTTCCAATAAACTATTGGTGGATATATAGCATTTAATCCTTCTATTTATGTAGCCATGTTTACCAACGAGGTTAAGCCGAACCAATACAATTGCCTTCGACCGAGAAAAAAAAAACTCTTTCAAGTGAACCAAACTCACAAGGAGGGCGAATGAGAAAGAAAGAAAGAAAAGATAAAAGAAAAAAAAAGAAAGAATTAATTTTGATCTTATTTTTTAATATGAGGTTGTAAGGAAAGACTTAGAGTAAGACTAAAGATAATTGAAGGAAAAGCCATTTAAGACAACCGATTCTCTTTATTCTATTTCTTTTCCTTTTTCGATCCATTTGCATAGAGAAGTCTTAAAGCCAAAGTCCTGCCATAAATTAGTTTTGCACATCTTATACCCATTCTTCTCACACCTGCTTTTAACGTATAATAATAATAAAAAAAAATATAAACTATCATAGTTAAACAATAATCCTAATTTGCAATTTGTTGTATTCATTGAGAGGCCAATAAGAGATATTTTAAAGCCGATAAAGAATGGATACAAAGGCAAAAATCTGAAAAATAAAAGACTAAGGTGTGAGGCATTTAACATAAAAATGACTAAGATTAGCCTAACGTGTCTATCTAATTAAACAACAACAATAATAAGAAGAAGAAAAAAATAGTTAAAAAGCGAGAGAGAATGAATATCTTGATCCCTTAATGGTCTGCAAGAGACTGAATTTCTCTCCCCCAGATTTCTTTGTTATAAAGAAGATGAATGTGACGGGGTTTGACCCCTTTGACCCTTCCTCACCGATATGGATCTTATTTTGCTAAGAAATATCCACTGTTTACTTCATATATTTGTCCCCTGCAAGGAAAGCAGAAACGCAGCAATTTCAAAAACAAACGCACTCCATTGAAAATGGCAGCCACATAACTCTCGCGATTAATATAGAGGAAGAAGCTTTTTTATTATTATTTTCAAATTTAAAAGAAAAGAATACAGAGAAATAAAAAAAATCAAATTTTCATGAAAAGAAAAAAAATAATTTTCAAAAACGTTAAAAAAAAAAAAAAAAAAAAAGTAATTCTCTGAATCAACCAACTACAAAGCTTAAGAGAACAATTTATTCGAGACAACTTATTAATGGAATATATTCAAAAAAGAACTTTTGTGTGTGTGTGTGTGCGTGTGTATATGTGCGTGCATATATATATATATATATATATATATATATATATATATATATATATATATATATATATATATATATATATATATATATATATATATATATATATATATATATATATATATATATATATATATAGAAGCTGGCTATTTGCTTATTTGTAATGAAAATGGAAAATCGTAATGTATCTCACTTAATCAAGTTATGACGCCTCTCCCCTAGCAAGAGTTCAAAATCAATTTAACAAACTATTTCACAGTACATACATACATACATACATACATACACACACATACATATATATATATATATATATATATATATATATATATATATATATATATATGTATATATATATATATATATATATATATATATATATGGTTATGTTTTGTTATATATATATCAAGATACAGGTAAAAGTGTTCCATTGGTCAACATATATCTTACATATTTCCATATTCAAAAAAAAAAAGTCTTGCTGACAAATAAGACAAGAATATATATATATATATATATATATATATATATATATATATATATATATATATATATATATATATATATATATATATATATATATATATATATATATATATATATATATATATATATATATATATATATATATATATATATATATATATATATATATATATATATATATATATATATATATATATTATACGTACAAATATATATATATATATATATATATATATATATATATATATATATATATATATATATATATATATATATATATATATATATATATATATATATATATATATATATATATATATATATATATATATATATATATATATATAATATATGTGTAAGAGTTAACAGTACAGAAAATTGATATAATACATTACCGAAAATGGGACTAAATATTATAAGGAATATAAAATAATTCTAAAAGTTTCAGGGTAACTTACTTAGGAAGATTTCGTGTCAATTAATGTAACATGGCCCTTTGGTATTACAATTATATACAATGCTAAGGACCCCAAAACAACAAAATTCACAATTTACTTAAAATAGTAATCGTAGTTTCGTAAAACTCAGTTAAGCATTGGAAAGATTATCCCATGTAGCGAATATAGCAAAACTGAGTAGCAAATATGTACTGTTATGGTCAAGATTATGACAGTGCAACAGCAATACTCTGCAATACATTTGCTGAAATTGGAGAATTAGTCACAAAGGCTCCTTTGCTCTTGATTATATCGTATTAATATTAGTTATGGGGTACTAGTACATACATATCCTAATATGATTGTGTTTGATGTAACAAGGCAGAGGGTTACAGGTTGCGTAAGAGTGTTCAGTAAAGCAGAGTATCAGAACATGTTTTTGCGTATGGTAAGCTCGCTTGTTGCGAGCGACGAAAGAGCATGGAATAATGACTACCAAATTCGAGAATATTTGCTTAAATGTTCCAGTGGGTAAGTGACAGTAGTAGTGCACTTCTGACATCACACAAACTGAACGGCATCTAGTAATTCTTGCAGAAGCAGATATTTAAGCACTTAATAGAGCAGGATCTTTTCATAACCCTCGTAGTGTTGGTCGCAAGATTGATGTCTCACTAGACAATCCTTCGGACCCTGAAAGAGTAATTGTTGTTCCCCTATCATGTATAAAGAGAGCAAGCACTGTCCTCCGCTGACATTATGCTCTTTGAAAACTTTAAATATCGCTAATGACAAAGATCGCAAGTGATCCATGATCTGTGGAGTAATCAGAATATTATATTTTATTTTGAAGTAAATAACATACCCACAATTGGACTATCTCCCCTCAAGTGCAGGAATCCTACTTTCAACAGAAATTTCCTGTTAGCATTAAATATGTGGGTTGGATTACTGGTAGTAGTAGGGTATTTACGGATTCTAAAGATAACCTCCAAGAACTATTGAAAGACATTCCAGTACGATAAAAGCGCAACTTGTGATATTGTTTTCATGTGGCGCCTGCACAAGTTGGTACTTTGAATCCCCTTTAAATGTTTTGCATAAACTGTGGTTTATGCAAAACATGCAGCCAATACAACAAAAACCTGAATTTTTGCAGCATATTCCCTCAAATTGGCAACTACGAGGTCGTGCATGTATGAAAAGTAAATGAGATCCTTTTGAGAATTTGTAGTGAAGTAGTTTAAACTTATATCAAATTCATTTACCTAGGTTTCTTGCATCCATTCGAATTATCCATTTTATTCGTTGAAATTGTAGTCCAACCATAAATGCGCAAATTTCCAAACTTTTCCTAAACGGTTCCAATAAAACATATTTTGATGTAAGATGATATTCTTTTTTTGTATAGTTAACCCTATATTATATATATATATATAATATATATATATATATATATATATATATATATATATATATATATATATATATATATATATATATATATATATATATATATATATATATATATATATATATATATATATATATATATATATATATATATATATATGACCTGGTAATTTCTGGCATGTGAGATCGATTGACGGAATATCTAAATAAAACAAAAACCCTTTCGTACGAATATCTTAATTAGAAAAGAAAATATTTTCTTACCACTTTAAATATTCAGAAAACAAAGAAATCTAAAAAAAATGTGCATTGATAATTCTTCCTTATACTATTAGCATCTGTAATATAAGAGCTACCATTTACTCTTTGCATTACCTATGCAAATTACACACCCACACACACACTATATATATATATATATATATATATATATATATATATATATATATATATATATATATATATATATATATATATATATATATATATATATATATATATATATATATATATATATATATATATATATATATATATATGTATCTATGATACTGATTTTAGGTACAATACATTATGATTTCGAATACTGATTTTAGGTACAATACCGTGTGTGAGTGTGTGTGTGTCTTATATATATATATATATATATATATATATATATATATATATATATATATATATATATATATATATATATATATATATATATATATATATATATATATATATATATATATATATATATATATATATATATATATATATATATATATATATATCCGATTAAACAATACGAATTAAACATACATCCGCATCAGTTCAGTTTCTGTGCCTAAGATAACTTTTCTGTGATTTTTTCCTTCAATAATATGATAATATACAACTTTTGATCAAGATATGCGTTTTATTCGTATAATGTTAGACAATCTTTGTAGTGTCCCTTAAACAACCTTGAAAAGACTAGTGAAAGAAAAAACTACTTCAAAGTGATGTATAATAGTTAAAAAGTCATTTATTTATCAGAGATAAGATTAGAAGAATTGAGATGTTTCCAAATCTTCCTCTTAAGGATAGATTCGAAAACTTTAGGAGAACGGAGATCAAAGAAATGGGACGGTAGTTGGAGGGTTGAGAGGGGTCCCCCTTCTTCGGAACAGGCTGAATTAGCGCACGTTTCCAGCAAGAATGGAAGGTTGAAGTAGAAAGACAAGACGAAATAGTTGACCAAGGCAGGGTGCAAGCTCGGAAAATCAAGTTTTGAGAATCACAGGAGGAATACCATCGGGACAATACGCCTTCTTAGTATTAAGCTCAGAGAGAACAGAAATGACGTCTTTAAAAGAAATTCTAATTTTAGGTATAAATGAGTTGGAGGGGACGGAATGAGTAATTATAGTTCCGGAATCGTCTAAGGTTGAATTAGAGGCAAAAGGTTTGAGCGAATAATTCAGCTTAGAAGAAGGTAAAACAGCAGTTGTGAAGTCGGAAGATACTAAAGGAGGGAAAGAGGAAGAAGCAAAGTTATAGTTGATATTGTTTGCAAAATGCCAGAAAGAAGGTGAAGAGGAACCAGAAAGATTATTGCATTTTCTACGGAGAAAAGCTTTTAGTGTTACGAATGATAGATTTTGCCCGATTCTGGGATGAAATATAAGTTGCGTGAGTTTCTGGAGTTTGAAGACGATGGTAATCCCTGAAGGCAACATCCCTGTGGCTGATAGCGCGAGAACAAGCAGGTTTGTTAGGTTTAGTAGAAGGGAAAGAAAATGGAATATACGCCTTCATGCCAGAGAGAATCACCTCGGTAATGCGCTCTGCACACTCCGAGACACCCCTCCACGGAAGCAATAATCATTCCACGGGAAATCAAAGAAGTACGACCACTAGTTCCACCAGCCTGCGACACCTAAATGCCACAAACGTTTCCTTTCAATAGAAGGGGGTCTTTCCTGCGGAAGATTGAAGAGATAGAAGAAGAAACAGAGATAAATAGGTGATCAGAGAAACCCAGAGGAGGAAAGAGTTTAACAGTATAGGGAGAAGGATTAGAAGTTAGAAAAAGGTCTAGAATGTTGGGTCCATCTCCAAGACGATCAGGGATACGAGTAGGGAGCTGCTCCAAACTGGTCAAGGTCGTTTTAGATAGTGAAATGGAAGGCAAGTTCACCAGCTGTATCATGAGAACTAGAAGAAAGCCATTGGCGGTGGTGAGCATTGAAATCACCTAATATGATGATTTCAGAGAAAGAAAAAGAAGAGAGAATGTGCTCTATTTTGAAGTTTAAATAGTCGAAGATTTTAGGGTAGTCAGTAGAATTAGGAGATAAATAAACAAACGAATGAATTTGGTTGTAGAATGGCAAGAGAGCCTGAGCCATAAGGTGGAAAACTTGGAAGAGTCCAAATAATAGAGATAAGAGAATAAACGACATCGTTGCGCACGTATGCACAACACATTGCCTTTGGCTGAAAATTGAGGATAGAGACTGTAGGAGGAAACGGAATAGGGTTTGCTATCAGAACGCTCAATCATCTGAGGTTGGGTCAAAAACAAGATGTGATGTCTTGAAGAAGAGAGGTGATGTTCGAACAAAGTGGAAATTGGAGTGTAGACCCCGAATGCTGCAGAAATTAATGATAAAAATAGACCGTGTATCAGGACAAGCCGGCTGTAGAGTCTTGGTGGCACCAACCACATCACCGGAGGCCACCAACTCCCAAGTGGTGAGGGGAAAGGGGTGGATGAGGGGCTATTTTTGGAAGCCGTCCTCCAGGGCTTTTTCGAGGCTACTGTTGTTGACGCCATTAGAAATCTGCTTTTTTTAAACTGTGTGTGTCTGTAATAGTGTTTTAAGTGTGTGAAGGAGAGCCTACTCCGTGTAGAAGAAGGTGGAGATGAGCGCGAAAGGAAGCGAACCACTGGGTACCGGGATGAGATGAGAAGTACCTTTAGCATCCTATATACCCAATGGGGGGTAATCTCATCGCCTCGGGAGCGCTACTTCCCTCCCCCGTATATATATATATATATATATATATATATATATATATATATATATATATATATATATATATATATATATATATATATATATATATATATATATATATATATATATATATATAATAGTGAAATGTGAAGATTAAAAATGTGAAAGCAATTTTGCCCTTTATGAAATTACTCTGTGTACTGTAGTAATTATAAGAGTAAATGGACAGTTCAAAACAGAGAGAAAGAGGGAAAGAAATAAAACGAAGAGTGTAAAGGAGTAAAAAAAAACTAGAAAAAAAATTGTATGACGGAAACCAAGAAAACTTCAGAGAATATATTTGCCTTATTCTCCGAAAATAGATTTAAGAGTAGAGCAACTTTTTCCAAAAGAGCCAATCGTTAAATTCAAAAATTCAAATAAAAGGCATATAAACGTTTTCTAACAGTTATATTCCCTAATAAAATATTAACCTAATATTAAAATATAAAGAATAACCTAAGAGAGGTTTTCCAACATTTTAAAATATTCCAAAAAAAAAAAAAAAAAAAAAAAAAAGCATTTAAGGGTTGCACAATTTTCACTCAAATTCTATGCAAATTGATGCGATTTATGATGTTAAAGAAAGGAACCAATTTTTTGATTTGCGAAGTTCACACCTTCCACAGAATACATCATTTTTCAATGAAAATATTTTTCGAATAACGCATTTGTAAAGCCAAAGCAATGCAATAAAAAATGTGTACATACATTTAACAGCAAATAAAATATACCGAGTAAGAATGAATTTAAAAAGAAAAATAATTCGGTCAGAATTCCTTTTCAAATTAAAAAC
>SEYY01021676.1:170000-172500 GCA_009176605.1 Armadillidium nasatum
CCTTACAAAGAGTCTCTCTCTCTCTCTCTCTCTCTCTCTCTCTCTCTCTCTCTCTCTCTCTCTCTCTCTCTCTCTCTCTCTCTCTCTCTCTCTCTCTTCTCTCTCTCTCTCTCTCTCTCTCTCTCTCTCTCTCTCTCTCTCTCTCTCTCTCTCTCTCTCTCTCTCTCTCTCTCTATCTCTCTCTCTCTCTCTCTCTCTCTCTCTCTCTCTCTCTCTCTCTCTCTCTCTCTCTCTCTCTCTCTCTCTCTCTCTCTCTCTCTCTCTCTCTCTCTCTCTCTCTCTCTCTCTCTCTCTCTCTCTCTCTCTCTCTATATATATATATATATATATATATATATATATATATATATATATATATATATATATATATATATATATATATATATATATATATATATATAGGAAAAGATTTCAATACTCTATCACAAATGATCCAAAAAACGTTTGAAAAGCTTTACAAAGAAAAAGGCAAAGAGAAAGAGAATGAAATATGAACAAAAATATCGCGATTCACATTTCCAATCAGTCAATGTCAGCGTAATTTTAGAAACCAAAATTTCACATTTAGCACGAAATGAAATTAAATGAAAAAAAGAAAAAAACAATATATATAAATGAAAAAGTACAAATTATATATATTTAATTAAATGAAAAAGAAAAAAATAAATATAATTACATGAAAAAAAATGTATATATAATTAAATGAAAAAGAACAAAAAAAAAATTATATATATATATAAAATAAAAACAAAAGACCCGGATTTTTAAATAGGTATTTAAAAGTCTTTCTTTCTCATAATCGTTTTTTAAAGAGTCATCTTACATTTACATTAAAAAATAATTTAACCTTCAAATTAGCAATTCAAATATTTTATTTCCACTTCTTTCGAGTATCAGAATAGAAGTTAAAAATATATATATGCAATCCTTAAATCTAATATATAAATTACGTATTCAAATAATCGAAGTAAGTTAAACTTACGAGTCAAAATAATTTAATTTATGTATCTGTAGGCCTATCACAATCCCTCCCTCCGAGTAGTTTATACATTTTTTTTTCCTTTTGAGCGATAAAATGTTGGTTAGGTCCAGGTTCAATTTTTTTTCATTTATTTCTTTCATTTACTGTTGTTCCCTCCATTATATTTATTGGTTCTTTTAATCGGTGTCTCGCATTCTTGCTACATACCCATTTCAATTTCTCTCTCTCTCTCTCTCCATACATACATACATACATACATACACAGAGCTCTTCACTGACAGATGAAAAATGAATAACCGTGGCCAATACTTTTGTCATTCAAATAGATGTATTCAGTGTGTGATTTCGTGCAATATTGGCTCGGTCCGAGTAACAAATGCCTTTAGATCCTTACAAGATTTCGGGGTCGCTTGTCAAAGTGTTCTCTCTCGATGTAATTGTAAGCTTTCTCTTTATTTTTGACCAGAGAGCTGTCTATCTCTATGATGCGTTCTCCATTCGTCTGTCCATCTAAAAGAATAAGAACTCCAGGCGGATAGGTGAAGAGGCAGAAGTGTCACAGGGTTATGTCTTTGTCTAGTCATGGTTGTTTACTTCTCAATGAGTAAACTTCAAGAACCTTACAACAAACACACACACTTACATAAAAATACACAAACACAAACTAGCATATATATATATATATATATATATATATATATATATATATATTATATATATATATATATATATATATATATATATATATTATAATATATATATATATATTTATATATATGCCCTGCAACTACTTCTCTATTTGAACAGATTTTCTGTTCTTTTTGAATATCTTATAATTTAAATGAAACTGTTACATCTTTTTGATCCAAATTTTGAAGTCCTCTGTTTAAGAGATTTTAACGTACACTACATTGAGTGGTTGGGCTCCTCTCATACTGATATAGGTGAAGAAGAGGCAAAATCATTCAATATTCTTATTAAATAGTTAGGTAACCTACACATATACGATATATTTCCTAACAAACTCTTAAACAAGTTTTGCTTGTGCTTCACCGCAGCTCCTTTTTCGGTATGATTACACCATTTTCTCTCCTATCGGTAACTCTAACCACAATCTTGAAGCTCTTAAGTATGGCACTTTCTTTCAAGCGGTTCCGCCTTCCACTAAAAGTACTTTTGACATTTTAAACGGGATAACTGGTGTAACTGAGCTGTTAAGCTAAGTAGTCTTGAAATAAATCCTGTTTTGACACTGAAAAAGTTTCGGAGTTTCCTGGAATGTAGGAGTCGTGATTGTTGATAGGATAAGCAAGTTAATTCCCTCTTTAACCTTATACTTCTCTTCCCAAAATCCATTGTTAGATGGCACATGCTTTATCATTCAGGGTAAAGACAATGCGTATCAGGTGTGGTAAAACTCTCATTCTCCTGTCTGTCGCACCAATTTTTATCCTGCTTGGAATCATTGCAGGGACATCTATCATTCGACACGCCAAGCGTATAGCATTAAAATGAAGT
>SEYY01021676.1:180000-185000 GCA_009176605.1 Armadillidium nasatum
AACAGCAGCTGTTTAAACCAGCCACCCAAAAATCACTTCAAGTGGAATACAAAATAAAAAAAATAAATAAAAAATAATTAATCCATCAAATTTTTACTCAAAGGGAAGTGTATATGAAAGCCGCTTGCCGTTTCTCTTAAGTGGCGGTTGTCAATCCCTAATTTCAATTCGGGTACAGCAAAGGCCTGAGCGTCTTTCTTCCTGCGCTTCCAATCTCTTTATGTCTTTCATTGAGAGCGAGGGAAGTAATAACAGGGCGAATTGAGATCCCGTATTTAGTTTTAAAAATTAAAAATCTTTCAACATATGAAAGACTACGAATCCGGAAGTCGTCAATTTCTTATAAGAAGGGATAGCTCTCCGATTTCATAAACGAGGCGAGATAATAAAAGCACGAAGAAACTTCGACAAAGCTGTTGAATACCCAAAGAAAAGAAGAGAGGGTCGAAGGTAGAAAAGAAGGGGGGGAGGGTTTCAATCAGCTATTCAAACTCTTGAATAATCATAAGAATAGAAGAAACAGTAAATTCTATTCCTCTTTGTCCTACTCAGGAATAAAAACATTACCAACTGGGTGGCAAGATTGACCGCTTTGCTGAAACATTCGACTGATTGTTTGTGAGTGTGTGAATTCGTTGAAACATTCTTTTCGACATTTCTCCAAGTGGCAAACTTCAATTATAAATTTCCTATTGATGAATAAGGAAAAATTATTTCCGTTTAAACCTATGAATATGCGTACCAAATTATTCTTTTGAACAAGAATTACGTAAACGTTCCTGTTAAAGCTGGTTCTGAATTCAACTCTGAATGACTGAAACGAACCAACAATTTACTACCGAAAAAGAAAAGATTTACGATTAACATAACAGACTCTTTTAAATAAGAATTCACGAAATTAAGAATACGAAATATTCAAAGTGAAAAATTTTCTCATTCAACAGAAATGAAAGAAGCAATGTATCAGAATGTTTGATAATCAAAAAAAATGAAATAAAATAAAATAAAATAAAATAAATAAATGAAAAAATAGAAGCAAAATCTACACATACACAAACACAAACACACAAACTATATATATTATATATATATATATATATATATATATATATATATATATATATATATATATATATATATATATATATATATATATATATATATATATATATATATATATATATATAATATATATATATATTAAAAAAAAATTCAAATAGCTGAACCTCATTATCCGTATTGTGAAGTAAACGAAAGAAAAAATAATAGCGTAGCCTCATCCTTTGCCATATAACGAGGAAACGGTAACCATCAAATGAGTTGTTAGCCTCAATCTTGGGCAAAAGGAACTCCTTATAAACAGAGGTAAATAAATATAATTGAGCATTCAATAAACCTCCGCTTTTGCTTAACGGAACAATTGGTAATGAGTGGTCATGCACTCAATAAAATCAAGTAATTCTGCCCATCAATTCCTCTTTCCCTTTACTCTCCCTCTCTCTTACTCAATTATTATCGAAAGTAAACCGGAAATTCTAGAATTACATGCGTCATATATATATATATATATATATATATATATATATATATATATATATATATATATATATATATATATATATATATATATATATATATATATATATATATATATATATATATATATATATATATATATATAATATATATATATATATATATATATATATATATATATATATATATTATATAATTAAATAATACATTACCCATTAACAGAAGTCTGCGTCATGAATATGCCGAGAAACGATTTCGCAATAGAATGCCAAATTTGAAGCAGAAGATAATCTGCTTGCTCGAAACACGAATCTACGAAACTTTGCGTCTCCTTGTCAAGATTCATGGCTACAAAAAGACGTTTAGAAGTGTCGGATAAACAAACTTCGTGCACCTTATACCACTGAAAATTCAGGAAATAAAAAATAAATAATAATAATAATAAAAAATAAAAAATAATAATAATAATAATAATAATAATAATAATAATGTTAGGAACAAAAAAGTAAATAAATCAGGGAAAACTGATTAATAACAGAGTTTGCTGCATGTAATATTTGTGACAAAATGTGCAGGATTTTATGAATGAAGATGAGAATGGAAAGTTGAAATTTCTTGTGATATATATTTCTTAAGATATTTTGGATATTATTATTGTTTATTTTTTACATATTAATTGTTACCAAGGAAAGGCTTCATCACGAATATATATATATATATATATATATATATATATATATATATATATATATATATATATATATATATATATATATATATATATATATATATATATATATATATATATATATATATATATATATATATATATATATTATATATATATATATAGAGAGAGAGAGAGAGAGAGAGAGAGAGAGAGAGAGAGAGAGAGAGAGAGAGAGAGAGAGAGAGAGTTAGAGAGAGAGAGAGAGAACATATTCTTTAATATACTTCAAATCTTTAAGAGACAAAAATGACATTGCGTACACTGTAAATATAACTACTGTATAAATTAGAAAACCATTTAAAACATATTCGCTTCAATATTTTTCATCCTTTATTTTTTCAAATGTTATTCTTATATAACTATTTAATTTAGAGAATTGCATCACTCACTCAAGGTCTACCATTAATTTCAAAGTACCATAACACTAACTGTTTTGTCCCAAATCTAGGAACCATTCCAACATACGTTATGAAAGGACAGGCTACATTACAGGAGGTTCCTTTTTTTTCAATTTATTTTGTCGTTTTTTTCCTGCACAATTTTCACTATAAGATATTTCATGTTATAATTTGAGTATCTTACAATACACTTAAATTCTGATAAAGAATTTTTTTCCTATGTTTGCTATTTTTGTGTTATAGTTTATTATATGATGTAAAGTGCCTAATTCTGTAGTGTATAAGTTCTTATTCATAATTATAGTAACGACCAAAAAATGATATACTAATCTACAGATAATTATTTTAAACAACCTTGTTGCATTATTGCGATATAAAATTTTAACATATTTCATATAATTTATAATTTAAATAAAGTACTTTAAACTATTCAGGTATCATAATAAATTGCATGTGAGTTATCAAATAGTTTTCTCAAATTTCAGAATATTTCTTAGGTTTCTTAAAAAAAAAAAAAACACACACACACACACGCACACACGAGCGCGCATATACACATATACACACACACACAACCACCACCACGAAATAACTTTCTATTATAAAATTCGAATATTTTAAACTTTTATTGTGGCACATTATTTAATTCTTTTAAAAATTATTTTGACGCTTAGTATACTTTAATGGTCTTGTAAATTTTTTAATCTTTCTACAAACTCTCCATATTTGTTTTAATATCCACTTTGCTAAATCACGAAGACTATATATATATATATATATATATATATATATATATATATATATATATATATATATATATAATATATATATATATATATATATATATATATATATATATATATATATATATATATATATATATATATATATATATATATATATATATATATATATATTATATATATATATATATACGGGGCATAAGCCAAACGGGATTTTGATTTGCAATCACTCCGCTCAAATTGATATGCTCTTTCCTGACACCATTTTGGGGGGTTCAACCCATTGAAATTCCTCAAGTCTGGGGAAGGGGCCCCGCGGGGCCCCGTGAACCCCCTAAAAATGGTATCAGGAAGTTGCCTGAGTTTGCAAAATCGCTGCGTTTCACCTCACTTTCTTTCCTGATCATTTTTTGCGGTTCAGTCAGTCTGAAATTTCGAATCTTGGGGTTTGGGGGTCCGTGGGCCAGTGTGGGTCCGTGAACCGACAAGAAATCGGAAGGTCCTGAGAATAAGGATTGCACGCAAATGCAGAAATTAACAGTGAAATATAAAATATATATATATATATATATATATATATATATATATATATATATATATATATATATATATATATATATATATATATATATATATATATATATATATATATATATATATATATATATATATATATATATATATACGGCGTTAGAATTAAAGAAAGCACAGAATCTCAGGAAATTTTCATTAGCTGCACACACGAAATACAGTTTTGAACCTAACAGTTCTATAAAATAAAGAAATAATTCTAATGCTACGACAATATATATAATATATATATATATATATATATATATATATATATATATATATATATATATATATATATATATATATATATATATATATATATAATATATATATATATATATAGAAAACTTTCTGGTACTTTAATCGTTGTAAACTGTTGCATTCCGTTGCTTCTACGCTAACTAATTTTAAAATGAATTCTGCCTTAGCATTAAAAATGTTTCGGAGTCTGCTTAAGAGTGGGAGCAGTGATCGCTGATGCGATTGGCATGTTCATTCTCTCTCCAAAATCAATGTTGCCTGCTCTCGTGCCATATAGGAGAGAGATATTGCACATCGGGAGTGGAAAAACTCTTGTTCTCCTATTACTCTTACCAATTTTCAGTCCTTGAAATAAATGCAGAGATATTTTTTGATAGGCTAAGAGTGCTTTCACTGAAAGGAATCGCGCTGACCTCCTTGGTTCTTCTACAAATTAAATTTTTTGGCCTCTTGCCACGAATATCACTAACATCTGCAAATCCTCCTTTCCCCCTTTTAGTCGTTCTGGTTGGTACGAAGCTAACTCTCCTAATGAAAAGGAGAATCTCTTCGGTCTCCTCTTTTCGTCTAATTCCACACATTCCATTCCGGTATACATCCTACTACCCATTCTCTCAGATGTCCAATGTTTTTCGCTGACTATGTGATCCAAACATTTATAACGTTAGAAAGGCTAGTGGTGCTCGAATAGCATTCCCCCGGTGTTTTGATGGAATGTGTTTCCGAGCTGACGCCTGTTCACGTTCAACTCTACTTTCT
>SEYY01021676.1:202500-240000 GCA_009176605.1 Armadillidium nasatum
GGCGTACATTCCATATTATTTCTCTTCTGCTAAACCTAACAAACCTAGGCTTAACCCTTCTTTTTCACGTGCTATCCGCCGCAGGGATGCTGCCTTCCGGGATTGCCGTCGTCTTCAAATCCCAGGAAATCATTCAACTTATTTTTCATCCCGGAATCGTGCAAAATCTATTCTCCGCAACACCAAAAACTTATTTCTTGGTTGTAAATGTAATAATCTTTCAGTTTCTTCTCCCTCACATCCTTCTGGCATTTTGCAAAAATTGTCAGCTCTAACTTTGCTTGTTCCGTTTTCCCTTCTCTAGTATCTTCTGACGGAACAACTACCGTTTTGCCTTCCTCTAAAGCTGAACTCTTCGCTCAAACTTTTGCCTATAATTCAACCTTAGACGATTCCGAAGCTGTTCCTACTCTTTCAACCCCCTCCAACTCATTTATGCTTGAAATTGTAATTTCTTCAAAAGACATCATTTCTGAAGTCCTGATGGTATTCCTCCAGTAATTCTCAAAATTTGTGCTTCTGAACTTGCACCCTGCTTTGGTAAACTATTTCGTCTATCTTTCTACTTCAACCTTCTCTTTTTGCTGGAAACGTGCGCTCATTCAACCTGTGCCAAAAAAGGGGGTACCTCTCTCAACCCTCTAACTACAGTCCTATTTCTTAAACCTCCTTTCTTTCTAAAGTTTTCGGATTTATACTTAACAGGAATATTTAGAAACATTTCAATTCTTCTAATATTGCCAGTATGGGTTTTGCTAAAAAAAAAAAAAAAAAAAAAAAAAAAAAATTTTTTTTTAAAAAAAAAAATTAAAAAAAAAATCTTTCCATCCTCTCTGACTCTTAGTCCTCCACTCTTCGGCATTTCGGTGAATCTTTCGCTGTTGCGCTGGACATATCGAAAGTTTCCTTTTTCCCGTGATCTTTCTTGGAAAGGTCACATTATATTTTTTTAGCAAGCTTCTAAGAAGCAAGATGTTCTGAGAAGCCTTCATAATTTCTTCACTCCACCCCAGTCGATTACTTTTATAGTGGTGTTGTTCACCTCTGCATGGAGAAATATCACATATCTGGGGTGATTCTACTCACATAGCTCTCCTGGAGCTTTTCGTCCTAACAACTCTTCCGTTGTTACAAATTCCCTCCAGTTTCTTTCTGCCAGTTGAATTGTTGTGTCACTCTCTCTATATTATCGTTAAAATTCTCCCGTCCCATAACTCTTCCATTGAGAAGGGTTCGTGCGACACGCCTTTCTACACAGTATAATCACTACTCTGTCTAACTCACTAACCCAAGACTTAACTGCTATGCTCAATCTTACACGTAATCTACTAATAAAGGTTCGTACACACTCCCCTTATCTATTTTCCCAACTTAATTTGATTTACACACCTTCAAACGCCATGTATCATAACATGTCAGCCTTTAACTTCACCAGATTTCCGTTTTTTTTTTTTTTTTTTTTTTTTTAACTGATGAAAATTTAATAGGCCTCTGGTCTCAGCCCACCAGAGGTGGAATATATATATATATATATATATATATATATATATATATATATATATATATATATATATATATATATATATATATATATATATATATATATATATATATATATATATATATATATATATATATATATATATATATATATATATATATATATATATATATATATATATATATATATATATATATATATATATATATATATATATATATATATATATATATATATATATATATATATATATATATATATATATATATATATATATATATATATATATATATATATATATATATATATATATATATATATATATATATATATATATATATATATATATATATATATTCTAATACGCAAAAGATGTTCCGGAATTTGGAAAACCTGGGAGCATTTCTTAAGAATTTAGAATAAACAAAGATCAAATGTTTCTAAAATTATATTGTAACATCTTATATTAAAGCAAACGTGGGAACCCTACTGTTGTCGGGTTCTAAATGGTCACCCGCTAGCTAAAAACTGAATCCTACTATATATATATATATATATATATATATATATATATATATATATATATATATATATATATATATATATATATATATATATATATATATATATATATATATATATATATATATATATATACCGTAAATTTTATATAAATTAGAGTAGATATATATCTTTAATTAAAATCCTCCGTTCATCTCCCCAAAATGAGAGCAAAAAAAGAAAGGCTTATCTTTCTATCAATCTATAAACAGACTTTCTTCTCCTCCTCCTCCTCCTCCTCCCCTCTCTCTCTCTCTCTCTCTCTCTCTCTCTCTCTCTCTCTCTCTCTCTCTCTCTCTCTCTCTCTCTCTCTCTATCTATCTATCTATCTATCTATCTATCTATCTATCTATCTATCTATCTATCTCTTCCTTTATTCTTTCATATGAGTTTAAGTACCCAGTGATTCCATTAATAGATGAGTTATCAAGAAATTTTCATTTACTTCTATTAGAGAGCTTATTCTGAGAACTTCATCAAATATCCTTTAAATGACAAACAGCCTCATCATTAAGAGGCTTTTGCAAGTGTACAATTAACTATAAATAGGGGAAAAAAATCTTTACAGGAAGATTATATCATATTTTATAAATATTTTTAAACCTCCTTAACAGTATTCCATAAAATAAAATATAATATAAATATATATATATATATATATATATATATATATATATATATATATATATATATATATATATATATATATATATATATATATATATATATATATATATATATATATATATATATATATATATATATATATATATATATATATATATATATATATATACCCTTCCTTCATTTGTTGCATAAGGTGTAAAGTTGTTATAATGAAAACCGCACAGGAAAGGTCGAAACTGGGAACAATAAAACTGGGTAATTAGAACTCTCATTGCAAACGCATATTCCGTGCGAAAATTTTTCCCTCTTTTTTGTTATTAAATTGGCTTCGATTGCAATTTAATTCAGGGTTTCGATCACGAACTGACATTTTTTTTTGCAATCACAAACGAATAGTAACTGAAACAAAGTATCCTAATATAGACCAAGTGACCGACAAATAGATGTATTGATAAAAACTAATATATACCGTATACAGGCCCATATATATATATATATATATATATATATATATATATATATATATATATATATATATATTATATATATATATATATATATATATATATATATATATATATATATATATATATATATATCAGTGGAGTCCCCTTGCCACTGATGGGAATAATCTCCGGCATCCGCGATAGGCCTGGCCCAGCCAGCGGTACCGCCGTAGGCCCGTGAAACCCTAGGATCTTCCTCGAAAGATCCAACTGACAGGACGATAGTCCTTCCTGGGGGATGAAGATTATTATTTATAATAACGGGAACCACTTTATAAAACGATAAGACATTTTAACAAAGAATTAAAATGGAAATAAATAGAAATAAGCTAAAACATGGGCATAACGTTTTGAAGTTATAAAACTTCCTTATTCGAACGCCATAGAAGGTACAAAAAAAAAAAAAAAAATATATATATATATATATATATATATATATATATATATATATATATATATATATATATATATATATATATATATATATATATATATATATATATATATATATATATATATATAGTGATGTATCGGATGTCAAATTTTTAATATCCGCGGATGTGGATGTGAATGCAGATGTCTATTTTTTCACATCCACGGATGCGGATGCGGATGTTTACGTTCCTATATATAATTGCCATATATATATATATATATATATATATATATATATATATATATATATATATATATATATATATATATATATATATATATATATATATATATATATCACCACCGCTCACGGGTAGAGCTATGTTCAAGGAAGAGGTGTTAGATCAATAAGAGAAAAAGAAAAACCATACAAATCCTAGTTAGCGCGAAAACGTGGGCTTTAAAGTAATTGAGATTAAATTCGGCAGGAAACACACATGGGAGAGAATTCCACAAAACAGAGGTAGCTGGAAGGGAGACATCACAGCGTACAAATCTGGAGATGCCTATATCCACACAAAATTTGTGCACAAAATGCACACTTTGTGTTAAGAGGCCGTAGTGAAGGCGGAGGTATACGAGTGGACAGTTCCCTCTAGCATTTACTGCTCTAATACCTATAGAAGTGAGACAAGGCACAAACGTCACGTCTCAAAGATAAAGGGTCAAGTGAATTAGAAAGAGCGGAACAATTCATAAGTTTTTTGGCCTTTGACTCAACCCTATCCAAAAGACGGGTGAAACTTGAGCCATCCCAGATATGAGAGCATAACTCCATACAAGAGCGGATGAAGCCCTTGTATAATTGTATATATATATATATATATATATATATATATATATATATATATATATATATATATATATATATATATATATATATATATATATATATATATATATATATATATATATATACTGTCAACAGGAGAGACGGGAGAACCATTGAAAGAAATAGAAAAGTTAGAAGATGTCTTTGAGAGATATTTCAAGAAATTGAGTTTTTAAAAAATTGAATTTCACAAGGTTGAGACGACCACACTAGGAAATTCTATTCAGATCAACAAGAATAGAATCGAAAATATGAAAACGAGAGGCAACTATAGATGCAAAGTAGGAGCAGATTTGAAATGAGTAGAAGAATGGAGGGTCGAGTAATCGGCATTTGAATGGATAGGGTTAGTTGAGCAGCTGAGATCATTAATGAAAAGTAGGAATAGAGTAGGATACAAGACAGAACCCTGAGGAGCACCATTATTGACAGGAAATGAAGAAGAAGTCGACCCATCAACAACAGCCGAAATGGAACGATTAGAAAGAAAGCTAGAAATAAGAAAGCAAAGAGAAGGAAGAAATCCAAAGCAGTGACGCATATATTACTCGGTTAAATGTCTTAGATATGTCAAGCGCCACTTCACAAGTCTCCCCATGGTCCCTAAGGGCAGAAGACCAAAAATCTGTGAGATAGGAAAGTATATCACCAATAGGCCTCGAACTCCGAAAACCATACTGATAATCAGAAAGAAGGGAATGTGATTCCAGATGATCCAAGAAATGAGAGTTGAGAAGGGTTTCAAACATATTAGACAGAATGCAAGTGAGAGCTACAGGGCCATATTTTGAAGGATCAGAGCGGCTACCTTTCTTCGGAATAGGGTGGACTAATGCGCGCTTCCAACACTGAAGAAAAGTATTAGTATTGAGGCACAGAGAGAAAAGTTGAACGAAGCACAGAAGCTCAGAAGGATACTCTCTTAAAACTCGGGGAGGAATGCCATCCAGGCTGCTTGCCTTCCTTCCTAAAGGCATGGGACATCTGAGAGGAGAAGAAGTAGGAGGAGGAAAGCCGGAGTCGTTCAGGGTAGAATTAGAGGAGAACAGACCTTTTCAGTTGAAATATTTAGCAACAGAACTATCAGAGCGAATAAGAGGAGGAAAGGAAGATTACACGCACGCATATATATATATATATATATATATATATATATATATATATATATATATATATATATATATATATATATATATATATATATATATATATATATATATATATATATATATATATATATATATATATATATATATATGAAAAATAATTATTTTCCTATTCATGCTGTCTAAAAAATTAATTAAACATTTCAACAAATTAATAACTTTCAAACTTTTATACATTGCAACATCCGCTTTTAATAATTTCGGATATTGCAAAATCATGAACTGCAGATGCGGATGTCATGCGGATTTCACATACATCACTAATATATATATATATATATATATATATATATATATATATATATATATATATATATATATATATATATATATATATATATATATATATATATATATATATATATATATATATATATATATATATATATATATATATATATAGGGATGTACCGATAGTATCGGTATCGGTATCGGTATCGGCAGTATCGGACTTTTTGGGGGGTATCGGTATCGGTATTGGTTAATGGCCGATACTTGGCCGATACTCCGATACTTCTTACTTTTTGGGTGAAGAATTATGAAAAACTTTTAGATTAAAAAATAAATCTAGTTTCGATATATAAAAGTTCTAATAAGGAATTCCTTGAGCTAGCCCATAATTCGTTTTCTTAGTATATATATATATATATATATATATATATATATATATATATATATATATATATATATTATATATATATATATATATATATATATATATTATATATATATATATATATGATTATTCCTTCTGTGGGAGGGGTACCTCGGAGTGTGCAGAACGCATTACTGAGGTGATCCTCTCTGGCATGGAGGCGTACATTCTATATTCTTTCCCTTCTACTAAACCTAACAAACCTTCGTTTAACTCTACTTGTTCTCGCGCTATCCGCCGCAGGGATATTGCCTTCAGGGATTACCGTCGTCTTCAAACTCCAGAAATTCACGCTACTTATATTTCATCCCGGAATCGTGCAAAATCTATCCTTCGTGACACTAAAAACTTATTTCTCCGTAGAAAATGCTATAATCTTTCTGGTTCCTCTTCTTCACGTTCTTTCTGGCATTTTGCAAAAAATGTCAACTCTAACTTTGCTTCTTCCTCTTTCCCTCCTTGAATATCTTCCGACGGCACAACTGCTGTTTTACCTTCTTCTAAAGCTGAACTCTTTGCTCAAACTTTTGCCTCTAATTCAACCTTAGACGATTCCGGAGCTATTCCTCCTCCTTCAGCCCCCTCTAACTCAATTATGCCTAAAATTAGAATTTCTTCTAAAGATGTCATTTCTGCTCTCTCTGAGCTTAATACTAAGAAGGCGTACGGTCCTGATGGTATTCATCCTGTGGTTCTCAAAACTTGTGATTCCGAGCTTGCACCGTGCCTCGGTAAACTATTTCGTCTTTGCCTCTCTAATTCAACCTTCCCTTCTTGCTGGAAACGTGCACTCATTCAGCCTGTGCCGAAGAAGAGGGGACCCCTCTCAACCCTCCAACTACTGTCCTATTTCTTTAACCTCCGTTCTCTCTAAAGTTTTCAAATCTATCCTTAACAGAAAGATTTGGAAACATCTCAATTATTCTAACCTTATCTCAGATCGCCAGTATGGCTTTCGTAAGAAACGCTTTGCTGGTGATCTTCTTTCCCTTCTCTGACTCTTGGTCCTCCGCTCTTCGGCATTTCGGTGAATCTTTTGCTGTCGCGCTGGACATATCGAAAGCCATCGACAGAGTCTGGCACAAAGCTTTGATTTCTAAACTTCCCTCTTTCGGAATCTATCCTTCTCTCTGTGATCTTGTCTCTAATTTCCTTTCCGGTCGTTCTATAGCAGCTGTTGTAGACAGCCATCGTTCTTCCTTTAAATCTATTAATAGTGGTGTTCCTCAGGGTTCTGTCCTATTCCCAACACTTTTTCTACTTTTCATTAATGACCTTCTCTCTATTACCTCATATCCTATCCACTCTTATGCTGATGACTCCACTCTTCATTATTCCTTCCAGTTTGAAAAACGTCCCACCCAACAGCAGTTGATAGACTAGAGAAGGGTAGCCTTGGAGCAACTAACCTCTGATCTTTCACTTATTTCAAATTGGGGCAGAGAAAACAGGGTTGTTTTCAATGCCTCAAAAACTCAATTCCTTCATCTCTCCACTCGACACAATCTTCCACACAACTATGATATATTCTTCGAAAACCCACAACTCAAGCCTTCATCTGTTCTTAATATTCTTGGGGTTTCTTTTTCTCGTGATCTTTCTTGGAAAGATCACATTACCTCTCTTTCTAAACAAGCTTCTAAGAGGTTGTGTTTCTGAAGCGCCTTCAGAATTACTTCACGCCACCCCAGTTGCTTGCTCTGTATAGGGGTGTTGTTCGCCCCTGTATGGAGTATGCTTCGCACATCTGGGTTGGTTCCACACATACAGCTCTCCTAGAGAAGGTGGAGTCTAGGGCATTTCGTCTCATCAACTCTCCTACTCTTACTAACTCTCTTCAATCTCTTTCTGCCTGTCGAATTGTTGCGTCACTCTCTCTTTACTATCGCTATTACAACGAACACTGCTCTTCTGAACTCTCTCGTCGCATACCTCCTCCATTGAGAAGAGCTCGTGCGACACGCCTTTCTATGCAGTTTCATCCTTTCTCTGTCCAACTCTCCGACCCCAGACTTAACCGCTATGCTCAATCTTACATATACTCTACTGGTAAATTCTAGAACACACTCCCTTCCTCTGTTTTCCAAACTTCCTTTGACTTGCATACTTTCAAACGCCGTGTATCTGGACACGTCGGCCACCATCGACCATGATAATAGATCTTTCACAACTCCGGTGGAATTTGGTAGGCCTCTGGCCTTTGCCCACCGGAGGAGATATGAAATATATATATATATATATATATATATATATATAATATATATATATATATATATATATATATATATATATATATATATATATATATATATATATATATATATATTCCAAAAAAGAACAGGCTCTCTCTAGATATGAGTGAAACTTTAATATTTTTACATCATAATTTTAGGGTATTTGAATTCGATTACTAAGTGATGTCTTTACCTTAATTAAAGGAGTATATTATGTCATGTTTGAATAATAACGTTTTTTATATTTTGTCTTTTCTGTTGATTATTTGAGGTCTCTTCTTTCATTATTTTTATTCTTTATATTGTAGCTAGTTATAGAATCTTCTTGCAAATTGTAATCATGTTAAAACATAAAAGCGAGTAGCTACACTTTGTTAATAATTACTGGAAAATGAAAATGGAATATTTCTTGAATAAACATAAACATAAAAAAGTTATTAGTATTATATTTGCATTTGTTATTCCTAAAAGATAATATTTTAATTTAAAAAATACTTGGGGATATCCAAATATGAAATACATGACTAAGTTGCCTAGCAGTACACAAATGTTCTATCTCTATTACTATGTATTTCTTATAATAATTAAAGTATCGGTATCGGTATCGGTATCGGCACCTGAAAAAATAGATCGTATCGGTATCGGCCTCTTTACTGGTATCGGTACATCTCTAATATATATATATATATATATATATATATATATATATATATATATATATATATATATATATATATATATATATATATATATATATATATATATATATATATATATATATATATATATATATATATATATATATATATATATATATATATATATATATATATATATATATATATATATATATATATATATATATATATATATATATATATATATATATATATATATATATATATATATATATATATATATATATATATATATATATATATATATATATATATATATATATATATATATATATATATATATATATATATATATATATATATATATATATATATATATATATATATATATATATATATATATATATATATATATATATATATATATATATATATATATATATATATATAAATATATAATATATATATAATAAAAATATATTATAAAATAATAATATATATATATATAATAAATAATAATAATAATATATTTATTTTAAAAAAAATAAAAATAAAAATATTTCTCTTCGAAAGGTATTTATGCTACTGAATATGGTAAACTATTGAGATAATAATATGAAGGCTATAATATTTTTAATTTTATAATGAAATAATTCATACCTATACTAAATGTGGCCAAAATGCTACTGTACATGAAAACCAGTTATAAAAACAGTTATAAAATGTAAAAACAAATAAATAATGTTTTCAGGGTAATCTTGAAAAAAATGCAAAAGATGAAATCGATAAGATGTTGATGGGATGGTTAATGGTTAACTTCTTGAAAATAATTATGAAGATTACTGGAAAATAATAATAAATGACCATGAAGAAAGGATTCAAATTTGAAGCTGGAATATGAGTCAACAGAAGAACCACAGGCAATTAATAGACTCTGTAGCAGAAGTCGAATCCAGATAAATAGTTGTTTTAAGCGAATTAGAACTAATGAGAAAGAAAGAGTAAAAATAACCACAATTAACAATGTAAATGTAGTCTAATCACGAAATATAAATTAAAAGTCCCCAACTTTATACGAATGGGAAGCTAACAATAAAATAAAAATAGAGAAAGTGAAGAGAGATAAGGTACCATGAAGTGATGGGCGAATCCAAATTCGGATTCAAAGGTTTTTTCATGGATCTGCTAGAATCCCAAATTTAAATGGATTCGGATTCGAGAAATCCAAAAATTAAGTGGATTCAGATTCGATTCGTATTCGGAGGTTCCGGATTCGGATTCGAGAAATTCAAAATTCACCTGTATTCGAATTCGAAGGTTCCGGATTCGGATTCGATTGAATCCTTTCATTTACGGTGACATCAAAGTTTTTTAAGTCTTTTTTTTTTTTCTCACACCGATAAAAATTTCTGACCTCTCATCATAAACATTTCTATAATAACCTCTGTAAATCTGTCTTTCCGCTTCTTATTTACTCTGACTGTACTGCATCTAACACTCCTTTACGAAACGGCTAATCTCTTCAACTTTTTTCCTTCATCTACTTCTACCCTGGACGATTCTAGCACCCCTCATCGTACTCCTCATCTCAGGTGTTCTATGAATCTACCTGGAACCACACATGATAAGATAAGTGTATAAGATCCTGAGATCAATGGATGGCATTCCTCCTCATGTTTAGAGGGAATGTGCATTGAGCTAACGCCTGTTTTCGTACAATTCTTCTTTCTATGCCTTAATACTAATACTTTCCCTTTATAATGGAAGCGCGCATATTTTCAGTCGATCCCTAAGAAAGGTAGCAGTTCGAATCATTCTAACTATCGTCCTACATATCTCAATTCTTTCTGTCTCAACTCTCATTTTCTGGATAATCTGCAATTCCAGATCAACATCATGGCTTCGACACTAGAGGTCTACTGGTGACAAACTCTCCCCATCTCTGGTGGTGATTACTAGGCCTCTGATCTATATATATATATATATATATATATATATATATATATATATATATATATATATATATATATATATATATATATATATATATATATATATATATATATATATATATATATATATATATATATATATATATATATATATATATATATATTATATATATATATATATATATATATATATATATATATATATATATATATATATATATATATATATATATATATATATATATATATATATATATATATATATATATATATATATATATATATATATATATATATATATATATATAATATATATATATATATATATATATATATATATATATATATATATATATATATTATATATATATATATATATATATATATATATATATATATATATATATATATATATATATATATATATATATATATATATATATATATATATATATATATATATATATATTTATATTTAATATTGTCGCTTGTGTGGAATTCAAAATTACTTGAATTTGAAATTTTCTAGTAAATTCGGATTCGTTGTATTCGGATTCGAGAAATTGTAAAATTACTTGAAATCGGATTCGAGGGATCTGGATTCGGATTCAAGAAATCCTAAAACTAGTCGAATTCGTATTCGAAGACTACGGATGCGAATTCGGGTACGAAAATGCTGAATTCGCACATCAACTGTAAGATACAAATATATCTCTAATGAAATAAAAGAATCCAACTCTTAGAATGGTAAACATTGTTGTAGGAAAACCTAAACTACTTTGCTCCTATACCTACTCCAGTATTTTTTTTTTCATTAATTAGTAGGCCTAATAAAGGTTGTATCTGTTAATTAGGATGAATATTTTGGGTAGAGTTTTCTTACATTTTATTAATCCTTATCCTAATTACAATTATATAATTTAATATAGTTAATGAGAGCAACTCGATCGTAATTCGATTAATATATATATATATATATATATATATATATATATATATATATATATATATATATATATATATATATATATATATATATATATATATATATATATATATATATATATATATATATATATATATATAATATATAATATATATATATATACATATATATATATATATATATATATATATATATATATATATATATATTATATATATATATATATAATATATAATATTATAATATATATATATATATATATATATATATAATATAAATATAAATAATATTTATATATATATATATATTATATATATATATATATATATATATATATATATATTATATATATATATATATATATATATATATATATATATATATATATATATATATATATATATATATATATATATATATATATATATATATATATATTTATATATTATATAAGATATAAAAGGCTATACAAAATAAACAAGAAAAAATACATGGAAACTAATTTCCAAGAGAGTGGAGAAAGAATATCTTTCTCATTCGCAAATACCAATAGACTTCTTATGTAAATTGAGGCAAAGCAGCTTCAGAGATGACTATTCCATCTGACTACAAGCAACATATACGCAAAGAAACATGTCACTAATAAGACAGGTTAACACAGAGAAATGGATTCCATTTTCCCTCTTAAGACACATCGAAGGCATCTTTATTTATCCAAAAAATAAAAAAAAATAAAATAAAATAAAAAAATAAAATAAAATACGCCTTAGTCTTCTTTTTTTTTTCCTTTCATCTTTTTATGCTTATACTTATAAGTATGTTATTTAACATACATAGAGCTACGCTAACTTTGAAATATTGCCCAGTTTTCTCTTACCTAATTTGTCGTTTTTACCGTTTGCCTTCTCTAATAAAGATATATGGACGTATGCATATATTTCTGATTTTTAAAAACGTATAATAATGATTTTTACATTACTTTATTAAAATGGTTTTAGATTGTACACACATGGGAATATATATATATATATATATATATTATATATATTATATATATATATATATATATATATATATATATATATATATATATATATATATATATATATATATATATATATATATATATATATATATATATATATATATATATATATATATATATATATATTATTCACCTGCAACCTATTGGACAAACTTTAAAACTTGATATTTTAGCCATTCAGAAACACATGGTGGAACAATGGTAGGCCTCTGGCCTTTGCCCACCAGAGGAGAAATAAAAAAAAAAAAAAAAAACAAAATTACATTTAGTAGCTTTGTACATGCTATGATTTAATTAAATGTTTTTGCATTCAGCTAAAAGCAAAGGAGCTTTACCTTTATACATAATAACAGACTTCCAGTAATATAAAATCGTTTCATCTTAAGGAATTTTACTAAAGGATTTCTGAACCCACCTAACAATGTTAAGAAGTCAACAACCTGACAAACCAAGACAGTATTTGAAAGATGAAAAATCTGAAATCTTACATGCAAATCGAAAAACGAATAAACTAGGTTTACAAAGGCCGAAAAAATGAAGAATAAAAACTGGGTTAAAATGGCTTTCAAAAATTTTATAAAAGACCACAACGCTCAACATGCACAGAGGTCAACAATAGACAGTTACTTAGACAGACCAATAAAAGTTCAGTAAGTAAGAATGGTAATGGTAACAAATAAATCGCTGAACTTTGGGAATCAACAAGGAACAAGAGATGGAAAATGAGAATCAACCACAAAATGTTGTATAATTAAGGTTCAAACAGAAACTATCACTGGAACAAGAGGAACATCCAGTAACAATCCAATCAAAAATAAATTCTAAGCATTCACTATTTCATGCACCTGACCAATAATCCAAGGTTAAAGTTAAGAGTCAGAAATGAGTATACGGAGAGCATGGAATAACAAATCTACACTACAGAACGAAATAAAACCGACTACATACATATTATATATCCATTAATTTTGCCTTTCATAATAATAATATATCTTAAAAGTAGTTTCATATAGAGTGTGATTGGTAGGCAATCCAAGAAATATCATTGGTCAAACTGAAATAATCTATCTCAATAGGGTCAGCGGCGGTTTTAGAGCCCGTACTGCCTTATCATATTACTACTTTAACTTAATTTACAGACAAGAGACTGCTACATAAAATCATACAAATATTTTATTTAAGAAATCAATAAACATAAAAAGCGTAAATTTACAATAAAAAAAACTTCTAAAACATATGGGAAATTATTCATTTTCTTTGTTAAGCAAATCAAAGAACCTAAGAACTTACATATACTTATTTAAATATACAATATTATTTGAAATACAAGTGAGAAGAGAGGTGGAAAATTTACCTTGATGAATATACATTTATATGCAATACACTCGATAGATAATGTCAATAAATCCAACAAATAGCACTATGAAAAATTGTGACACCTAAATTTAATAATAGGTAATGCTAAAAATAAATAAATTGACCAAAAAAAAAAAAAAAATAAAAAATAATAATATATATATATATATATATATATATATATATATATATATATATATATATATATATATATATATATATATATATATATATATATATATATATATATATATATATATATGGAGGTGGAAGAGAGAAAACTACATAGGAAGGATAAGGGAGAGAGAGGTGAGGGAGGTAATGGGGAGCGAGGTGGAGGGAGAGGAATGGAGCAAATAGAAAAGAACATTGATGGAAGCTGTTAGAAGGGAGTGTTGGGTGAAAAGAATAGGGATCGGTAGAAATAAGGGGAGTGAGTCGTGTAATGAAGAGTTGGGGGATTTGATGAAAAGGAAAAAAGAAGCCTTTAACAGGTATTTGGGTACCAAGGATAAGGGTTGGGAAGTGTATAGGGAGAGGTGTAGGGAGGGTTAAGAGGGCAAAAAAGTGGAGTGAAAGAGGACTGGGACAGAAAGCTAGCAGAAAATTTTACGGAGAGAAGTAAGATGTTTTGGAAGGAGGTAAAGAGAGTGAAGGGGAAGGATGGTGAGTTAATACAGGGTAAAACTTAGAAGATATATATATTTATTAATTTATATATAGTAGTTTATATTTAGCAGTATATACTTTAGTGAACTATTGAGTTGGGGTAGAGTGATTAGAGAGGGGGTGAGTGGTAAGGAATAACGGTGAGAAAGTAACTGGGGAAGATGAAAGGAGTATTAGTAGGGAGGAGGTGAAAGTAGTGGGAAGAAACGTGAAAAAGGGATAGTCGGCAGGGACGAACGGTGTATATGGGGAAATGATAAGATAGGGAGCTGGAGAGGTGCTTGACTGGCTGGTTAGAATGTTTAATGTGTGCTGGGGAGAAGAGATAGTGCCTCAGGAAGGAAAGATTTATTGGATGGTATTTTAACTTGAGTGAAAGAATTAACAAGAGAGAGAGTTGGAGAGAGACAATGGGATTTTAGAGAGGGTGTTTTAAACTGATGATGATTGGTAAGAAATTGCGTGAAAAAGGTAAAGTGGGATATGCATGCATTAAAAATTTGAAGAAAGCGTATGATAGGGTATGTAGGAGGAAGCTGCTAAAGGTATTGAGGGAAGGGTGAGGAGTGGGAGGAAGATTATTGAAAGGGATCAAGGCCTTTTATGAAAATTGTTGAGCGAAGGTGGGGATGAAGATGAAGTTTACTGATTGATTTAACGTAGGAGTGAGGTTGAGACAGAAATGTGTAAAGTCCCCATGGTTGTTTAACTTGTTGACGGATGGAGTAGTTAGGGAAATGGAAAGTTAATTAAAGGGTATTAGGCTGAGAAATGGGGAGGGTGAATGAAGAGGTAAATGTACTACTGTTTGCTGATGATGCGGTGTTTGTAGCGGATTCTGGGGAAAAGTTGAGAATGCTGGTGAGAGAATTTGTGAGGAAGTGCGCAATTAAAGGATTCGGGATAATGATGATTGAGAATCAGAAAGTGGTTGTGAGATGGGAGGAAAGGGGGAGTGTAGAAGTGTGATTAAAGATTGGAGGAGGTGGACAAATTCAAATATTTGAGAATGTTGGCTAAGGGAAAAGGAGAGATAGAAAATTAAATATAAAATAGAGTGGTGGAAGGATTAAAAGTGATAGGGATTAAGAAGTATGGATGAAGGGGAGAATATAGAAGAAAATTAAGGTACAAATGTTTAAGTATATGTGCTTCTTATCTTTAATGTATGGGTGTGAAACATGGATGGTGAATATTCAGGTGAGGAAAAAATTGAATGTGCTTGAGATGAAGGGTTTGAAAGAGAAGTGTATTTTGAGAAGGGTAGATAGGATCAGAAACAAAGAAAGAGATATGTGGGTGGAAAAGGAGAATGTTAGATAGAGCAGACCAGGGTGTACTAAGGTGGTTTGGACATGTGTGTAGAATGGATGAGGACAAGATGGTGGACAGAGTAGTTAAAACTGAGGTAGAGATTGATGGATGGATGGATGCAGTGAGTGAGATTCTGGGAGGAAAGGGTTCGAGTATGAACGAGGGCAGGAGAGCTGCGGAGGTCAGAGAGAGATGGAGGGTGGTGGTGAAAGGTGAGGTTTGTGTGTATGTGTGTGTGTAAAGGAATTATGGCGGGCAGCAATCCACGAGAGTGGGAAAAGTGGAAAGCGAAATATATATATATATATATATATATATATATATATATATATATATATATATATATATATATATATATATATATATATATATATATATATATATATATATATATATATATATATAAAGAGCAAAATAAGTTATTCAAACACTTAATAAAGCTAAATTTATTTGCAAGTATTATTTACTCACAAAGACAAGCATCAAGATTTAAAAAAAATCATTATTGTGGTCGGGTATTCGAATGCAAATTGTTCAAATTGCATTCAACGTCTCCTTTCTTATAATGCCAATAGATTTTAGGCAACAAATGATGATCCAAGCCTTTCCTATACAACATACATATGATTTAAGAAACAAAAGAGAAAGAAAGAAAACAAGAAAAGAACGACAAGAGAGAGAGAGAGAGAGAGAGAGAGAGAGAGAGAGAGAGAGAGAGAGAGAGAGAGAGAGAGAGAGAGAGAGAGAGAGAGAGAGAGAGAGAGAGAGAGAGAGAGAGATAGAGAGAGAGAGAGAGTGAGAGAGAGAGAGAGAGAGAGAGAGAGAGAGAGAGAGAAGAGAGAGAGAGAGAGAGAGAGAGAGAGAGAGAGAGAGAGAGAGAGAGATTTATCGTTTTTAACTAAAAACAAAGAGTCTAGTTTGCCCTTATATATATATATATATATATATATATATATATATATATATATATATATATATATATATATATATATATATATATATATATATATATATATATATATATATATATATATATATATATATATATATATATATATATATATATATATATATATATATATATATATATATATATATATATATATATATAGAGATTAAAATGAGATTTACAATCAAGCGTTCTATTCATTATTTAAGAAGATATATATGCAATGCAAAAGAATAAAAAAATAACGCCTTTGGGAAGTTTTACATATAATTTAAAACACTTACCAGCTTAGAAATGTATATTGAAGAAAAAATATTTTTAAATAATTAATATTAATTTCCATATGCATAACGCTATAGAAGTTAAGGAATTTAATTATAAGTTTAAGAACAAGTACAGAAAGTATGGATACAAATATGCCAGCGATTTTATTATATATATATATATATATATATATATATATATATATATATATATATATATATATATATATATATATATATATATATATATAATATATATATATATATATATATATATATATATATATAATGAGCTGGTTGTCTAGATTTATAATAAATTAATAGCTTTAATATTGTATTCGTAGATCATATAATAATCAATGATATTTCTGCTATTGAACCCATTTCAATCCTAACATCTTAAAGTACTCCTCCCTTTTACCCCCAACCTTCCTTTTACCTCTTGCTTAATTCAATGTCATTAACCCTCCCCAATAAGGGGGTAACAAAACTCCATTTTAACAATGAAAAAGAAGAAGAAGAAAAAAAAGGTCTCTTCTCTCTCCCTAAGTACTACACCTCATATAGAGAGATGCCCAGTTTCTAACTCACAGAAATTCTTTTATAATTTCTTTCTATTCCCTTATACCTTCTTATAACCATCAAGTCGACTCCAAAAGAAGGTGTTAGCTCAGATGTAGTATTTATCACAATCGTAGGTGTTCGACCCCCCGTCGATTTAACCCTTTTGTTATGTTAATGATTCAGGTCATCTAAAACTCGCCCGTCTGTCTTCTTAATATTTTTAAAAGTCTCCTTATCGAAGCTTAAGACTCTCTTATTATCTTTGTTGCACAAGTTAAAATCAAAAACAATTTCAAACTCCGCTTATAGAATATCTAAGTATAATTTTCCTTCTTCTTTATTATATATATATATATATATATATATATATATATATATATATATATATATATATATATATATATATATATATATATATATATATATATATATATATATATATATATATATAAATGAAATTTTTTCTTAAAATGTTTTGATGTCATTTTAATGTAAGACTTTGAATGATTACTCATTGTAATCAAACCGTGAACTATACTGGAGTAATGAAGGCGAATGTCTATAAGGCGAAATTAGCATATTAAATGAAGCCCCGTAAAATATATTAATGTCTTCAATTTTTTATTCGTCAATCACTTGAATAACAAATGTACATATTCTTAATTTTCAAAAGTGTTGAACTGCGTGGGGTTAACCTTTTTGAATAATCTTTATATATATTATATATATATATATAATATATATATATATATATATATATATATATATATATTATATATATATATATATATATATATATATATAGAGAGAGAGAGAGAGAGAGAGAGATAGATAAATAGAGAGAGAAAGAGAAAATCCAACACAAAGAAACAATTAATGAAATTGAAAGATTCGAAACAGACAAATTAACAGAAGTATTGTACATGTTGTATTACTATCAATTCAAAAGCTATACACATTGCTTTACTATTTGTCCAAAAAGCAATAGGAGATAGGAAGGAGGAGAACACAGCAACACCAAAGGGGGCGGTGACTATCTCTAATTGGGGCAAAAAAAAAAAAAAGAAGTCTCGTAGCTTCCAACTCCCGAAAAACTCTTCCTTCATTTATCTTTTCACAGTTTTTACTATTAAAGATGTGGAAACGAGACATAATACAAAAATCAAATCCTACTCAGACTCCGACTACGATTCCGATTACTCTGACTACAACGAGTAAATGTAATTATATGTAAAAAAATTCACTTGAAATGGTTGAGCGCACACAACCTTACATGGTCAAGAACTCAAGAAGTGAATCATGAAGATTTTTTTTCTTTTTTTTTCTACTACCACTCGCTTAATACAACGTTAATATAATGATTGTTATATTGTTGATTTCATCATTTATTAAATTGCAAGCATTCAGTGAACATGAGAAAACTAAATAACTTTAAAATACTTTGGTATACATTCCCATTTTAAATAATAAAAAATATATCCATTTAATTGTTTTCATAAAATTGTGTAGCAAGTTGTAAAAATTAACAAAGTTAAAATAAATTATATTCAATATTAAATAAACAAGACGTTGTATCAAGAATTTTAAAAAGGAAAAACAAAAGGTGCTACAAGTCTACCAGTTAAAAGATTAATTTCTAATACTATTAATCTATTTACTTAATTATAATAAACTGTATATCTGATATAAGGGTCTCAGAGAAGATGTATGATAAAGTAGGGCCTCATTATAAAACTAAATGAAACTGGAGTGAATAAAAAAAAAAAAAAATTCACAGATTTCGCTAAAAGTAATTAAAATTGAATAATCAAATATTCAAATTCAGTTAGAAAATTTTAAATTTACAAAAAAATTTGTAAATAGCTAGCAAATTAGTCGGATAACCAGATACTGGATACCGGATATACGGCTAAAATTGTCGGATATTAATTTAGATAATCATTAATTGCTAATTTTAACATTAATTTCACAACATGAGTTGGATGAACTGGAGTCTTATTATCTTGATAAGTTGCACTACCCCAACACATTTTCACAGAATATAGTTCCACAAAAATTACTTCCGATTCCGTGCCTCCAAAATCCTATTCCATACAACTACAACACCTTCAAGCTTCAAGAACACCCTTCTCAAATTCTCCTCTGATCTTAAGATGCTTTCGTTTCTTTTCTCTTCGTCATTCAGGGAATTTCGCCCAGCTTGTCCAAACAAGCTTTTAAAAAGCTTTAAGCTACGAGAAGCCTCCAAAATTTATCTTCTACCAGCTCAGTGACCATCTCACAAAGAATTTCTTAACTCTTAAAATTCACTCTTATTGAATCAAATAATTTCTCTGTCATTCGAATTTTTACTGCACTCTAAGAAATATCGTAATAAATACAATGGTCCTTACATTTCCGATATCTTTAATTGCATACCAATTATTCAAAGAGAACTCCTGTGACACTTCTCTCTAAACAAACTCCTTCTCCCTCTATTCAAATTAACATTAAATTCATGACCGCCATATTTATTTTTTCATAAACACAACAGTGTAACATGGAATACTCTTCCATTCATTATTCCTCTTTTCTTCCTTTAACTAAACTTTCACACGCTGCGCATAAAAATATGTCGGCCATTAATTTAAACGGTTATTTCATTCTTTATATTTTCTGATAAGTTTCGTTTTCCTCCAACCACTTTAAAAATAGAAAATGTATGTTTTGTATACTGATTATTTTAATAAATGGAGTGACCTGAGTGTTTTTGTTCATTAGATGTTAGAACAATATACTTATAATTTTAATACAATAAAAATCTGAAAATAAAAAAAAAAAATTTTTTGAAAGGGATAGATGTACACTGAAAATGATAAAAAAATAAAACGAGGATTTTGTCTAATAAATAAATAATAATCAACATATAATCATTTTATTAATGAAATCTGAAAACAATGCTTATTCAATTTAATAATGACCTTATAACACTTCCCTAAAAATCTTAAATTTCACTGATATATATAATATATATATATATTATATATATATATATATATAATATATATATATATAATATATATATATATATATATATATATATATATATATATAATATATATATATCGACTTGCAGAGAATTTCCCTTAACTCTCCCTCGTAATTCAAAACATGTCACACGATAGTAATTTAAAGGTTTGATCCTTAAAGTTCACACAAACGTGGGTGTTAGTAAACATACAAAGAAATGATATTATAGAAGAAAAAAAGACAAATATTGGATAAATTTTAAAATTAATTCAATAAATCTGTACAATAGAGATTAGGTGGAACCTGCATGAACAAAACAATAAAGGAAATTTTTTTTCGGGTATGAAGTAATTTTCATATCTAAATTTAGGTGTTTTCCAATAAGCATCCATTACAATATATTGAACCATAATGAAAATCACAACTTTAATGAAGTTTTGCCCTTAATTTATGATAAATATTTATGCTCCCTTTGAGAACTAAAGTAAAATTTCCATAGTAACTTTCTTAGGCAATTAATATATATAATATATATATATATATATATATATATATATATATATATATATATATATATATATATATATATATATATATATATATTATTATATGTTTGTCCAAAGTCTTAGTTATCGAGTAGTTTGATGTACAAATTAACGTTAAATTCTAAAACTAATAAATATCATTTAAAAAATTAAACAGTGACTACATTAAAAAATAAAAAATAAAAAAAATAAATAGAGTCTTGAATGGAATATAACTAACACTAGCCGATTAAAATTCTGTTCTATTATGCAACCAGTATTTGCAAAAAAATTCTCAAGAAAGTTAAAAATGGAAAATATTTGTAAAAAAGCATAAATACTGGGTGTTTCAGAATTGCTCAGTCAAACTTGTACTCCTATTAATTCAGACCCCAGTTATGAAGGGTAAATAATTCGTACCAACTCCAGAATAGAATGTCACAAAGTACAAGTATATAAAGATATAATGAAAGTTGACATATCGAAGGTGGCTGTAGAGGAACTATATATTCTGCAATGTATACACCACAACATGGATATGTAGCACAAACACATATAAATAAGAGGAGCACACATCTCAGTTATGTAGTAAAGATAAAATACATGGCGGAGAGTCAAATAAAGCAGTCAGTGGGGAAAGGTTTATGCAAAATATTTTATTTAATATTTTAGAGATAATCAAAATTTTGACTTTCAACTACAAAACACACATAGCATAACGAAGACGCTTTAAGATTACGGGTGTATTCTGTGTAACGTCGAAGGCTAGGTTTATATGGTCGTAAAGAACGTCGACAGTAGAAACTGTGGTTGAATACACAAGCTGTCATAAATAGATTCAAAACAGATAGTCCAATGGGTTGTACTAGAAAGATAGTGCAGGCCAAGAAATCGGTTCAACTATACCAATTTATCTGTTTGGAAACATATCGTCAAGATACAGTATGGCAACCAAAGAGTAGCGAAGCAGCATCGTCATTTCTCAAATGGAAAATGGAATGTCGTCCAGACTCTTCGAAAGCTTTCGATGTTACCTGCGCTTCTACGTAAGATTAACTGAAATGCCGAAGAGCAGAGGACAAAGAGTCACATATGAGAAAGAACGCCAGTCAAGAGCTCCTTGCGTATGTCATACTCGAATTCAGAGATAAGATTAGTAGAACTAAGTTATTTTCTAAATCTTCCAATAAATAATCAATTCGAAAACCTTGTAAATTACCGAGATTAAATCAATAGGTCGATAACTAGAGGAGCCTCTCTTTTGCTGGCACAATTTCACGATTTCACGTTTCCAGTGGGAAGGAAATGTTGAAGTTGGTTGGCAGAAATTAAAAAATTTACCACGGAAGGGGTGAAAGCTTAGTAACCAAAGGTTGAAAGACCATTGGTGGGATACCGTCAAGACCGCACTTCATCTTAGTGTAAAGCTCGATAATAATAATCACGTCTTTAGAAGAATTTATAACAATAAAAATAACTGAGTTGGAAAAATGTGGAAAAGGAGGTATAACTCTGGAATCTTCTAGAATAAAATTATAGACAAAGTTATTAGCGCAAAGTTCAATTTTAGCAGAAGGAGAGTCAGTGCCGTGGGAAGAAACAATTGGAGAAAAATGAAAGCAGAGTTGGAGGTGACATTTTTTGTGAAGTATCAAAAAAAGCTTGAAAAAAAGAAACCAGAATGTTACTGCATTTTCCTCGGAGACAAGTTTTTGTATTTCGTAGAACAGATATAAAGCTATTTAGATATGAAATAAAAGAGGCATGAGATTTTAGTTTGAAATAATTCATAATTCCTGAAAGCGAATTTACTTACATTTACTTTAATTTACAATGTTTAAGAGTTTAGTTGAAGTGAAAGAGAATGGGATGTGAAACTCCATACCAGAGAGAATCACCACGTACTCCGACAGACACTTCTCTTAGAAGATATAGGTTCAGCTACTTTGCGGAACCGAAATAACAGAAAAGTTTCCTCGCGGTAGGAAGGTTTTTTTCCTGGGTAATGCTTGAAAAGACAACAGGATACAGATTGAAGGTGATCGGGGAACCCAGAAGCGGGAAAAAATTAACAGTATAAGATATGCCATTACGTTGGATTAAAGTCAAGAATGTTGGCTTAATCTCCAAGACTTTAAGATTATGTGTTTGGAGTTCCATCATCAGTTCAAAACTGTTCACCAGTTGTATCTTGAGAATTAGTAGAAACCCATTGGCGAGGTGAACACTGAAAGTATTCACAATGATGATTTCAGAGAAAGAAGAGAGAATGTGCTCTATTTTGGAAATTGAATAGTCGAAGATTTAGGATAGTAGGGAGAGTTAAAAGAAAAGTAAATATAAATAAATTTTACTGTAGATTGGCAAGAGAGCAGAAAATAAAATGAAAAAATTCATGCCCAGCATGAGCTTTTGACAAAAAACTGAGGAGAATAAGAGGGAACATTGTAGGGCCTGCTGCTGTAACGTCCAAACACTAATATTTCGGTCAAGAAAAAGAGGTGAGGTCCTGACACAGAAAGGTGATGTTCAACAAAGAGTGGGAATAAAAAAAAAAAAAAAATTGGGCTGTCAAAGCGGCGTCAAAGTCAGCGGCGAATTCTTGGCTTCACCGACCATCATCAGAGGTCGTTAAATCTCTAGCGACTATGGCAGTGGAGTGGACGAAGGGCATTGTTCGGATGTAGTCTTCCAAGCATCTCCGAGAGTGTGATACAGGGTCATTTCATCAAATTTGTTATAAGGAATTATTCCAGTGTATATATGTGTGTGTGTGTGTGGAAGCTTGTGAGGTATGTGCAAAAAAAAAAAAAAAAAAAAAAAAAAAAAAAAAAAAAAAAAAAAAAAAAAGGGAACAGAGTGTCATTAACCACTGAACTTAGCAGTACGCAAACTGGTATTTGTTCTAGAGTACGCCAGAGATACCCTCTGTCTAAATGAAGCGTGAAAAAGTGAACCACTGGGAAACGGAGTTAAAATAAATTTTCTAGCCCAACCATATATATATATATATATATATATATATATATATATATATATATATATATATATATATATATATATATATATATATATATATATATATATATATATATATATATATAATGGATGTTTCAGTTATACTTGTACTTCAATGGCAATCCAATTTTGTAGATATATCTATATTGCCACACCTTATAATCCAATTGAGCATAGTGATCAATATATCAATATTTCACATCAATAATTTTCCCTCTTTTAAATTTTGCTTGCATGTTTAGACAATGAACTTAAAAATTTGAATTAAACTCTAGTACGCAAGATTCTTTACTGATAACTTTAAAATAGAACTACAGTAAAATTATATATATATATATATATATATATATATATATATTATATATATATATATATATATATATATATATATATATATATATATATATATATATATATAGATATAGATAGATAGATAGATAGATAGATAGATAGATAGATAGATAGATAGATAGATAGATAGATAGATAGATAGATAGATAGATAGATAGAGATAGAGATATAGATAGATAGATAGATAGATAGATAGATAGATAGATAGATAGATAGATAGATAGATAGATAGATAGATAGATAGATAGATAGATAGATAGATAGATAGATAGATAGATAGATAGATAGATAGATAGATAGATAGATAGATAGATAGAGAGAGAGAGAGAGAGAGAGAGAGAGAGAGAGAGAGAGAGAGAGAGAGAGAGAGAGAGAGAGAGAGAGAGAGAGAGAGAGAGAGAGAGAGAGAGAGAGAGAGAGAGAGAGAGAGAGAGAGAGAGAGAGAGAGAGAGAGAGAGAGAGAGAGAATATTTATGATTTAAACAAAAAAAGTATTAAAACCAATTTTGATAACTTTCACTATTTGATCTATGAAGAATGTTTAATAAAATTTCTTATTGATTTCCCCATCGTCACGATTATTTTCATTTATAATTTTAATTTCAAAAATATAAACATTTTTTTTACGGAATAAAAATTATATAATAAAATAAGAATTGTAGCTGTTAAAAACTGGAAAGTATTCAAATGTGATCAGGAGATAGTAAGGCAGAGAAGTCAATTCCTGAGTATTTGTATTTCGTGAATTTGAAAATATATACAATAGAATTTTATAAATACCCCGACCTCATTTACAGGCAGCTCAAGAAATGGGTACCCAGAACTAAACAACAGATGAATGCTGTTTGAGGAAAAACAAGAAAACCCCGCAAGTAATAATCATAAGTTAAACCAATCATCTATATTTTTAAAATTAGATACACTAATGTACTAAGCATGAGTTTTTCAATCTTTATAATATATATATATATAATATATATATATATATATATATATATATATATATATATATATATATATATTATATATATATATATATATATATATATATATATATTATATATATATATATATATATATATATATATATATATATAATATATATATATATATATATATAATATATATATATATATATATATATATATATATATATATATATATTAAATATAAGCTCAAAAGATAACATATTGAATATAGTTTAATAGTGAAATATTATTACTTTAAGACCTTATCTATTAAATTATTTGAATTATCAAAAAAAAAAAAAAAAAAAAAAGTATAATTTCATTAGTCAATGGCTACCTTAACATAAAGTTTCATATCTCTCAACCTCATAACTGGGTCTGGAAAATGCGCGTTTTCATAAACAGACAAATAAGCGTGTCAAGAAAAATTTGAAACGCTAAGGAAGGAGGTCTAGATAGGGGGTCTAAGGAGGCAAGCGGGGGTTTAAACGCCCCCTGCCATCTTCTTGAAAAAGATACCACTCTGACATTAATCTCAATGGAGAGAGGAATTTATCATCCGAAGGGACTCGGCAAACGCAAATGAGCTTGGAATGAAAATGCATTAATAAGACGAAGGATCCGGAGAAAAATAAGCGTCGCGCTTAGCATAATGCAAAATATGCGCGAAGAAATCACCTCTTTTATTCTATTTTAAGATCATATTCACAAGGAAATAATGAAATACAAGAAAAATAAATAATTTCGGAATTTATTTACTATTGTTTCTCAACTATAACTCTATGTACCAACCTATCTTTATTAACCTATTAAACACACACACACACACACACACACACACACACACACATATATATATATAAATGCACGCACACGCGCGCGCGCCATTATATATATATATATATATATATATATATATATATATATATATATATATATATATATATATATATATATATATATATATATATATATATATATATATATATATATATATATATATATATATATATATATATATATATATATATATATATATATATATATATATATATACGTAGTGCGTCTACTTAATTTTAAAGTATTCGTGCAGTACTAATTTTACGAGAGCAATCAAGAGGCTATATCCGCACAAATATGAAGGAACACTTCTCTACATATTGTGTGAGTCATCTTAACCCAGTGATGTGAATAGTAGTTGTAGTTTTCGGCTCGTAAGTTACAACGGAAGGTTGTGTGAAAACCTCCGCATGGTTATCAGAAAGAAGCAACGTTTAGTGATAAAATATAAAATTTTGTTTCAAAGTTGTGGCAAAAGTGGTATGGAAAGTTTAAAAATGTAAAGGCAGCTTTCGGGGACCGAGTACTAACTCGTTCGAAAGTTTTCAGATTGTAAAGTAATTTCCGTGATGGGTGATGGATGAGAAAACGACCCTAGAAGTGGGCTATTATATATATATATATATATATATATATATATATATATATATATATATATATATATATATATAATATATATATATATATATATATAATATATATATATATATATATATATATATATATATATATATATATATATATATATATATATATATATATAGGTTTAAAAAAAAAAAAAAAAATTTTTACATACCGACCTGAAGTTGTTTTTATAAGAATTCCAGAAATAAATACATTTTGTACCATTAATATTTTTTGTTTAAAAAAAAAGTAACAGCTTTAATACCTTTACTTGGATTATTATTATTATTATTATATTATTATTATTATTATTATTATTATTATTATTATTATTTGCAATTTTACAAATGGACATACTTTTTAAATTCCTTAAAACAAAAACATTATTAACCTGCTAAAATCTAAAATTTAAAGTAACAAATTAAACACTGTTAAACATTCATGAAACATTTTAAATATAATATATATATATATATATATATATATATATATATATATATATATATATATATATATATATATATATATATATATATATATATATATATATATATATATATATATTCATCATCACCAAAGAATTAGGAAGTGATGCGACATTTCGAAATCAGAAAAAGATTGGAGAGTAGTGAGAGTAAGTGATATGAAAAGAATCTCTAGATTCAATCAAGAAGCGTTGTGGGAGCAGAACCGCTCAGAAATGTGATGCATTTTCCATACAAGGACGAAAGAAGCCCCAAAACAGAGTAACTCACTGAGGTGATCTAAAAAAAGATATGCACAAGGCGCCTTGAAAAAGACATCGTAGAAACATACTTCTTACAAGATGAAATCCTTCAAAGAAGGGTCTGAAGAAAATGAAATACCAAGAATATAAGGACAAGGATAGTGTGAATTTTTTATTTTCGAAGGAGTTATACATGTGTGGAGGATTATAAAAAATAGATAGATGAAGGAACTAAGTGTTTGAGACATCGAAAAAAAAAATTCCCAATACCCTAATTTGGGAAAGTTATTTCAAGGTCATCCTTATAACATCGGCTATTTGAAGTTGAATGGACAGATTTTCAAGATGAAAGTAATAATACAGGGTAGAATCGTTAACATAAGAGTTGATAGGTAATGAAGTGACAGATAGATCATGACTAAAAAAAACTGAAAAAAAGAAGAAAATACTGTGAATAGAACAAAACTCAGTGGAATATGATATTGAAAGATTTAAAAGCAGTTGCTATACTATAATGCAGGAGTATTAACCCAAGTTCAAGGGTAATGAAAACAATAAACATTTTGTTTTATTTAGGTTTTTCATAAAATTAAAAAATCTAATTATTTACTTTAAGGAATTATATATATATATATATATATATATATATATATATATATATATATATATATATATATATATATATATATATATATATATATATATATTATATATATATATATATATATATATATATATATATATATGACCCGCAAAGGAAAATTATTAATGCTATCTCGGATAGGGTAAATATCTCAGTATATGATCAAAGCTTTTGTGTAGAAACAGTATGTAGACAACACAAAGTAAATGTTCTTCCAAAATTACCCATGTTTTTGAAAGTTAGTGAAGAACTTTCTTTCGGTGACATTAAAAATCCTGTTATAAGATCATCTTTTCAAACTCAGAAAACTGTTTATTAATTTCTTTCCAGATCTTGATTCTGATCCCGTCATTTGGATGTGAATCCTTTCAAATGTGAATCGCTTAAGCACAAGAAAACCTAAAAGATTGTCAATGAAACTTCTTTAATTAACTTCGCTCCAACAATAAAGCACGCCTAACATTAGCAAACCAGGTAAATTTGTCTCAGATTTTTGAATGTCAAAAGCTGCAAAATCATTCAAAGTTGTGCATGAGGAAGCGATAAAAATTCTGCTGTCGTGTTAAGAACCTATTTTTGTGAATAAAAATTTTACACTCTAATGAACTTTTAAACAATATGCAAATTACTTTGACTTTAAACTTTCCTGTGTTGTTGTAGTTGTATCAAAAGTAATTCTTTTAAACCTGAATTTTGACAACGAGAGCCTTTCTATGTTTTAAACTTTTTCTAACTTCCACCTCTTAGTTCCAAAAAACAAAACTAGAAGTTAACTAATTACTAAAGATTTCAACGAGGTTACGATGAACCTTTTGATAGATAGAAAATTTTGTCTCTTACCAACGTTGTGCAACTTCTGAGACAGGTTTAGACTGCTGGGGAGGGGAACTCGAAATACTATCATATAAAATATCAAAATATTTCAGCAAGTCAAGTTTTCTTCATAATACTGACAAAAAATGATTTAACAATTTTGCTTATTGATACTGAATATAAAGGATATTTAAACTGAGTAGAGTATAGTAATTTAGATAAATTATCCGCTTTACAAAACGCGCAGAAGAAAATTAGAAAAAATTGGTGAATTCACTCATCTCTTAATTTAAATAATTGCATATATATATTATATATATATATATATATATATATATATATATATATATATATATATATATATATATATATATATATATATATTATATATATATATATATATATGTTGTGTGTGTGTATTCAGTACATATGTCATCCTGAATGTATGATTCAATGAATGCAGGTAACAAAAATTTGAATTTAGGATTTTTAGATAAAATATCTTAAGGGCTATAGAAATAAACACCTTTTTAAAAACAAAAAGTGTTTATATGGAGGCCAGTAAGACTTTATAATGTAAAAATATTGAGGTTTCAGCTAGATCTAAAGAGCCTAAAGGAATTTTACCCAAAAAAATAAAAAAAGAAATACATTGACAACAAAACCACTTTTTTTACTGTCATTGTTTTTTAAGGATAAAATTCCATATTATTTTTTATATATTTTTTTGCATAACATCTGCACTATAAATATGACGTAATACTACACGGGAGCAGAAAAAATAATCTATTATTCGTTGCTAAAAATTTAGGTATGATTAAGTATTCTTCTGACTACAAAAGTTATATTGGTGGCTATCCCTCTGTATAATCATAGCAATAAATGCCTTAAAAGGATGGTCATGCTGAAAATGTCAAACACCTGCATGTTCTTGTGTTCATATATTGGGAATAATTTTTATTGTTGAAAACGCTGAATAAATATTAACCTTTTAGCAAGCGTTTATTTGAGTTAGTAATAAAAAAATATTGGAAGAGAATATCAAACATATATGCAAAAGTAGTTTACATCGTTTAAGAGATTTTCTTATGCAATATTAATACACCCGTTTTTATTTCGTACCTTTCGAATAGTCGAATAGTTGGATTATTTCTTTATTTGATGAAAGGCATGTCTGAGCATGTATCTGTTCTTGTGTAATCAACTATTGTTTCTTCTACGCAAATTTGATTAACAAACATTTAAGCTTCGAAATGGAACCCAAGGTGAAGTCTACTTATAATCAAAATGATAAAAAGTCGAAATATGATACGATTATAAGGGATGGAATTTTGGTTTTTCAAAATTTCAACTGAAATTCAATACTGTATACAGACACTACTATTTTTTTTTTTTTTTTTTTTAATTAAAAACCTGGTTTCTATATAACAAAAATATATGCTGTTAATGAAACCGATAAAAATGTAAGAAAAAATAATAATAAAACAGCATTAAAGTTTTTGGGTTAATATAAAATTTAATGTTTTCATATATGAAATTATCTTGATATTGCAAAACATAAAAATATAGGGATTCCGATATGAAAATATAAAAATTTGTTTAAAGCTATAATAGCTCAAGTAGCAAAATATATTGAAAATATTTGAGAGATTTTGAATACTGATACGGTATATATATTTAAGAATTGTTAAAGTTAGTTCTATATTTTATCTTTGAAAACTTTTATAAATCTTTTTGCAAGTATTTGAAAAAAAAAATTATTTGTAGTTCTAATCATGTACCGTGTTCTAATCCAAGGTCAAAGACTCAAGGAAAGTGTCGCTCATCAAGACAACAACACCGCTTCGGAAGAGAATGAGGAAATTGATAAGATATGTGTATTATAGAATAGAAAATCGAGTTGTTTCTACACCCTTTACCACAAGATATAGATAGCATGCCATAATTATGAAAAATTTAAAAGTGTAGGCATCATTACTTACAAATTATAAAAGATATTAAGACAATCTCTTCAGGATAACTTTGAAAAAATATGATATGTACAGTCGTGAACAAAAGTTCGTTCCTATTAAGCTGGAAATAAATATTTATATAAAATGGAGATCATTTCATAAAAGCTCTATTTTGAATAAAAAGAAAATAAAAACATAAAGAGGGGCTTAATTGAACTGTGATTGGCTGAACCTCTGAGATGATCTCCATTTTATATAAATATTTATTTCCAGCATAATAGGAACGAACTTTTGTTCACGACTGTACATGCAAAGGATAGGATTCACTAAAACACAAGATGAAAAACAAATCGTGTGGAACAATTGCATGGAAAAGAAATACAACTGGTTGTTATGAATATTGTATAAGTAACATGTTCTACATGAGAGAGTTAAATTAATTTAATTTTCTAGGTATATAGGGTATTTACAGCTTTTCTGTGATAAATTTATTTGGTCTGGTAATGTTAGTGTAATAACAGATAAAAGGGTATGTACTACATTTTGGATGTGCGAGAAAATAAATGGTTTTACAACACCAGTAAGCAATAACTATGTGCAAAGATATCAATTCTCTCATTCGAGCAACGAGTAAGAAATATAAAAAGGGAAAAGTTTTCTCCACTTGACACTGAATTCTCCGAGGTGCTTCAGATATTCACATGCTTTAAGAACTTAGCAAAACATTTTTCCAGTAATAATATAAGGAAAAGGCAATATTCACCAAAATAAAAAGTTCTAAATTTGCAAGAGAAGTGTTTGGATTCAATCCTGAAGCAGTCTTTATGGGTACAATACAGAAACAAAAATTCTGACTTTTTTAATTAAATATTTAAGAAGTTCACATCTCACGGGCATAGCCCTATTCGAGGAGAGGAACTCTTCTAGATACTTCCTACTTAGAATCTGCACGAGGGATCGAACCAGCGGCTTCAAGCACGTGAATCAATCACTCTACTTGATAAGAACTCTACAGTAATACTATTACAAAAAATAGAACACTAAAATGCCATACATACATATATATATATATATATATATATATATATATATATATATATATATATATATATATATATATATATATATATATATATATATATATATATATATATATATATATATGAGTGTATCTAAAAAAATACAAAATATGACAAGTACAAAGCATTGTGTGAAACAAATCTAAAGAAATGAAGACTTAAACCAAAGGTGAGTTAAGAGGAGAACGATTTTTAATTAAAATTCCAAGACTATGATCAAAATATCGAGTACTAAGCCGTCCAAAGAAGATTAATTAACAGTTCATATTATTAGCTGTGCATTCATTTGTACCATTTATTTTCCACAATTACCAAACATACAGACAGTGAACTTAGCTTATTTTATTCACCCCTTATATATATATATATATATATATATATATATATATATATATATATATATATATATATATATATATATATATATATATATATATATATATATATATATATATATATATATATATATATATATATATATATATATATATAAAAGAAATAAATGTCGGTCAAAAAATCACTTTTCCAAATTTCAAAAATTTCAAAATTTTTTACGCAAAAGTTAAAGTGAATTAAAAACCCTTCGCCCCCCCCCCTCTCCCTTTTACGCCCAAACTCCTCAACAAACTAAATTGGCCGAGTGACTCAAAAACAATAAACAAACACAAACCATCACTCTAAACAAAAAAAACAAAAAAAAAATCTTAATAAAAGAAGAAGAATGGATACTGCTTAAAGTTTAAAAAAAAAAAAAAAAAAAAAAAAAAGAGAGAGAGAGAGAGAGAGACCTTCCATAGACGCAACGCACATCCATCATTTCAATTAAATCGGTCATGACCGAAGCAATTTCTGCGACGTCGTCTTTATCTCTCCAAAATATAACTCACACATATAGATGCATCAAACAGCACAATATATATATATATATATATATATATATATATATATATATATATATATATATATATATATATATATATATATATATATATATATATATATATATATATATATATATATATATATATATATATATATATATATATATATATATCCAGTAAAGTTACTAACAAGCTTAACAACAAATGTAAAATATTCATATATATATACTAATTTAAAAATCTTTACTAACAAGACAAAAAAAATTATACAATACATAACAGAATAATAAGTTATTCTTAGTTAACTAGATAAAAAAATACAAGAAGAAATTTAAAAAAAAAGAAAAAAAAATTGAAAAAAAAAGTATTTTGAAAATAAAACATATTCAAATAATCAATTCATAAACAGTTCGTGCCAATTACTTATCAAAGAAATCATTAAAAATATATAATATATATATATATATATATATATATATATATATATATATATATATATATATATATATATATATATATATATATATATATATATATATATATATGTGTGTGTGTGTGTGTGTGTGTGTGTGTGTGTGTGTGTGTGTGTGTGTGTGTGTGTGTGTGTGTGTGTGTGTGTGTGTGTGTGTGTGTGTGTGTGTGTGTGTGTGTGTTTGTGCGTACGTATTTTTATGAATGAATGTTTGTATGTATATTATAAACAGTTACTATAGCAATATATAAAGAGATAAATATATAGATTTAAATAGATACATTATTTCAGTTTATCAATAATTACAATTTATAGATATATAAATATATAAAGCATCCGTTAAATGCAGTCTAATTAATAGCTAATCATTTGAATGCATATGAAATACCGACCAATGCAAAATACTAATTCATATACATTAAACCCCACCCCAAGCTATCAATCTTTAATTAAGTAATCCATATAATGAATAACATTTTTCTAATGTTGTTATATTAATATAGTAATTAAAGAAAGCAATATAAACCTATAAAGAAATATTAAAAATTAAGAAACAATATGACTTCTATAAATTTAATCACACTTTTGAAGAAAAATCATCTCAGCCATCCAACTGTGAGTCTTTAATGAAAACAGAAGTACAATCAGTTTTTGAGCTACGAAAAACTTCGCATATGCAAATGCCTCAGCAAGATTCCAGGAGGAGGATTAGGAGGCTAACTAGCAGGGGTATGAGGGGGAATATAAAGGGAAACAACAATAAAAAAGAATTAATTTGAAACGGTCATTAAAATAAAAGTAATAAACTAGCGTAGTTAATTACTCTCAAAATTAGAAAAAATAATTTAATCATTCTAAAATACTCAAGTTATTTTATTCCTTACCATAAGTCATACCAAAACATACCCTTTAGAGAGATCTAGTTAGTAATTATAAACTGCCTTACATATTTGTATTTCAATTACTCAATAATAATAATAATAATAATAATAATAATAATAATAATAATAGTACATTTGCATACATAAATGAAATCTAAAAATTAAATTATATTAAGAAAGAAAGCTCAAAGAGTGACCTAAAAACTGACCATTTACAATGTGAATTGTGAAGCCCGGAAAGGAATCGAGTTTTTATCTGTTTTATGATTAAATTAGCTGTAAAAAATAATATTTTAGCACTGTGCGTAGCCACTCGACAAAAAAAAATAAATAAATAAATAAATAAATAAAAAATACTGAAAAAATAGTGAATAATACTGCATTAAAGGAATTTGGCGAGTCGAGTGGTTTAATTCTGGCTTGCAGTAATGAAATGAAAGAAATAGGAAATACAACAGAACATCCATGAATTGCAATCATACATGCAAATACATGTGCCCAAATGATGCTTTAAAGTAAATCCATCTTCTTGAACCTCCAACACCATAGTACCTATAGAAAAGGTAGAGGGCTGGTGTCTTGTTGAAAAGGTATAAGGTTGACGTCATTAGTAAGACGATTCTAATACGTCATTTAGCCTTGGTCTGGACTTCATTAAAAAAAATAAAATAAACCAAGGAACATAGGCCTTAATAGGTGTGTGTGCAAATCGAACGAATGGAAAATAGAAAGAAAAAATGCAACCCGAATAAAACTAGTTGTTTTACGGTTAAACATATCAATGGTAAAAACTTAATTAAAGATAAAATTGAAGTGTCACCGAAGAAATGAAAAAAATAAAAAATCGATAAAGTTTTAACGTATTTATTTAAATTTCAAACACACGCAGAAAAGAAATAAAATAAAGCAATAAGGTAAATAAAAAGAAAAAGAAGAAATACTAAATATGAATGAATAGAGAGCAAGGGATAGATTAATACTTGTATATAAACAGAATAATAGAATTATTATACATAGATATATAGATGGACAGATAGAGATAGATAGATATATAGATAGAGAAAGAGAGAAAGATTAAGAGAGAGGGGGGAGCAAGAGATAATTTCTCAAAGTCGTGATGGAGTAAATTTATACTTTCAAAAATTGTGTATTTTTTAAAAGCTTTGTGTCAGCCCTCATTATATAAGCCTTTGTATTTTTTATAGGAAAAAACTAAAACTTTTCATAATATATATATATATATATATATATATATATATATATATATATATATATATATATATATATATATATATATATATATATATATATATATATATATATATATATATATATATATATATATATATATTCCAATTAACGTATAAATAATGCGAAATGCGAAGCAGGTCAAAAGCAATAAGGAAGAAAACCTGAAATGGCCACTGATATATGAAAGCAATTAGTGTAAAAGAATGAATAATACATATTTATAGGAAACCTTGAATGCCACTGACCCTAAGCACGCAATGTCACTCATTTTATGCACCTAACTTTTATAGACCCAATATATATATATATATATATATATATATATATATATATATATATATATATATATATATATATATATATATATATATATATATATATATATATATATATATATATATATAATATATATATATATATATATATATATATATTATAAATTTTTTTTTTTCTTTTTCTTCTCTCTCTCTCTCCTTTTCTTTCTTTTTCCTCTTATTTTGTAATACATAATTGGTTAGTACTTAAAAATTCAGTCCCTGATTCATTTTCTCTATTCGAAGAAAATAAGCAAAAAATTTGAACTTTCTATGAAGGTAGCTGTCATCATAATTTTAATTTCTAAAATTAATATAAAATCAAAAACTTTATTTTATTTAAAAAACAAAAAAAAAATTAAAAAAATAAATAAAAAAAATAAAAAAATAAATAAATAAAAACCTTTTAAACTCTACAAAGTGAAACTATTTAAGTTTTACATATGAAAAAAAAATTTACCTCCACTCGTTTAGAGCTTATTAACAGGCACAATTATATTAATTAAAGAACGAAATTCTCGCAGTACGACGATATGCAATACCAATAAAATGCACGTTTTATATATATATATATATATATATATATATATATATATATATATATATATATATATATATATATATATATATATATATATATATATATATATATATATATATATATATATATATATATATATATATATATATATATATATATATATATATATGTGGAGTTAAAAAGATATGTCAGTTAGAATTTAGGAGTGAAAAAAAGTCAAATAAGGTCATTCATTTGATGAATAAAAAAAAAGGAAAACTTTTACAAATAAGTAAAATTCTGATATTTTATAAACTAAAAATTGGTTCAAATTTGACTTAACTGACACACTATTTAAAAAATGTAATTTAGAACTTTTAACATCTTAAAATATTAGTAAGTTGTAGGGACCAATTTTTA
>SEYY01021676.1:250000-257500 GCA_009176605.1 Armadillidium nasatum
ACGTATTTCAGTCAGAATATGAATGATGGAGTTTACCACTATATGATATGTAAATATAGGCGTAGTGGTGAAGTTCTGAAGTTAGAGAATTGAAATGACTAACATTGAGAGAGTGTAAAGACTAGTCATAAGAGGCATCTTCAAAGGAAGAAACTTGAGACTAAAGAGTTCAGAGGAGAATGAGATTAATTAAAAAGTTCAGAAAAGCAATGTCGATTATAATAGCGATGGAACTGAAAACTCAGTTAGAGTAGAAAATAATTAAGTCAAAAAACTTTAGGACCAGTAACTCTGCACTTTCAAGAAAAGCTCCATGTGAAGTTTGCTTCAAGCACAGAAAAAGATACTGAATTCGAACGATGTTTTGATGACACCTTAGAACCCCCCTACCCTCTTCGAAACTTTAGTGAGAAACAATATACATTGTCAAGAAAGATACAAAGGAAATATTTCCAAGAATATTTGAATTGTGTGGATGAATATATCAAGTTATCTGCTACAGGAATTTGAATTTGAAGGAATTTGAAGTATTAAAATTAAACCCTCCTCCCACCTCCCCAAAAAGGTATACGTAACTGAAAGACCAAAGGCAATTTTTACAAGGAAACCTTCATAGAATCAAATATTCATTGCAAGAGAGGTAGCTTTAGAAACATAAAAAGATTTTAAGATAATGTATAATCATCGTTACAAAAGTGAACTGAAGACGAAGAGACATATAAATAGTCATTAATAAATAAACGAACGTAAGCAGTCTACAGTATCTATTAATACAGAGTAGGGTTGGCCGACGCACCGGGTGCGGTGCGGTGCGTGGTGCGGTCATTTGGTGCGGTGCGGTGCGGTGCGCAGCACATTTTCAACAACCCGGTGCGGTGCGGTGCGGTGCGAAAGAAAAAATAAAAGTGCGGTGCGGTGCGGTGCGCAAAGGAAAATTAACGTGCGGCGTTGCGTGCGCACCGCACCGAAGTTGATGTATCCGCGAAAATCATGTTTGTCAGATTTTATATATATAATATATATATATATATATATATATATATATATTATATATATATATATATAATATATATATATATAATATATATATATATATATATATATATAATTGAAATTGTTCATATTTTCAAGGTATTATGACAGAAGAGTTAAAGATACTTTCTTTATTTCATCTTCCTCACTTCCTATCGAAATTTCCTCGACACAAAAATGAAATAGACTGTAGAAAGATGTGTCTCACTATCCTGTTTCTTTGAAGGAGGTATGCGATAGAGAAAAAAAGTGATGTTGTAATGAGCGATTGTGGAAAATAACAGAAATTTGACGTGCACAAAGAGATTGGAGAGAATTAGTGTGAAAGAACTGAATAAGACTTAGATTCTATCTTTTCAAGAGCAACATGAGTGGAGCCATCCTTGATATGTGAGACGTACTCCATAGAGTGAAAAAAAGACACCTGTGAAAGTAAATAAATTTCGAAGGAGCTCCAGAATATTAAACATCATAGAAGCTTGTTTTCATAGAGAAGTATTGTAATGCTTTAAAGAAAGGATGCGAGAAAAAGAAATAGGAAGAAATTTAGGAACAGACGAAAATTTGAATGACGATGTCAGAATTGCATTGAATGTTCTATCGAGTAGAAAGATGGAGGATCAGAGTTTTGGTGATTGAAAATTCCCATGTTTTCTCTCCCCTCTGAGAGAAAGACCAGAAGATGACTACTCCAGGGTCACTCTCCTAGCGTTAATTAATTGCTGTTGAGTATATATATATATATATATATATATATATATATATATATATATATATATATATATATATATATATATATATATATATATATATATATATATATATATAAATATATATATATATATTATATCACCTCCGGTGGGCAAAGGCCAGAGGCCTACTAAAATTCCACCAGAGTTAGGGGAAAGACTGGCCTTGTTATATTAAAGGCTGACGTGACCCGATACACGACGTTTGAAAGTGTGTAAGTCATTGGAAGTTGGAAAAACAGAAGAAGGGAGTGTGTTCCAGACTTTACCAGTAGAGTATATGTAAGACAGAGCATAGCGGTTAAGTCTGGGGTCAGAGAGTTGGACAGAGAAAGGATGAGACTGTGTAGAAAGTCGAGTCGCACGAGCCCTTCTCAGTGGAGGAGGTATGCGACGAGAGAGTTCAGAAGAGCAGTGTCCATTGTAATAGCGATAGTATAGAGAGAGTGACGCAACAATTCGACTGGGCAGAAAGAGATTGGAGAGAATCAGTGAGAGCAGGAGAGTTGATAAGACGAAAAGCCCTAGACTCCACCTTTTCCAGGAGAGCTTTGTGAGTGGAACCACCCCAGATGTGTGACGCATACTCCATACAGGGGCGAACAACACCCCTATACAGAGCAAGCAACTGCGGTGGAGTGAAGAAATACTAAAGGCGCCTCAGAACACCCAACCTCTTAGAAGCTTGTTTAGAAAGAGAGGTAATGTGATCTTTCCAAGAAAGATCACGAGAAAAGAAACACCAAGAATATTAAGAACGAGATGAAGGTTTGAGTTGAGTATTTTCGAAGAAGATATCATAGTTGTGTGGAAGATTGTGTCGAGTAGAGAGATGGAGGAATTGAGTTTTGGTATCATTGAAAACAACCATGTTCTCTCTGCCCCAATTAAAAATACGAGATAGATCAGAGGTCAGCTGCTCCAAGGCAACCCTCCTTGCGTCTAGTAACTGTTGTTGAGAGAGGCGCCTTTCAAATTGAAAAGAGTAATGAAGGGTGGAGTCATCAGCATAGGAGTGGATAGGAGATGAAGTAACAGAAAGAAGGTCATTAATGAAAAGCAGAAAAAGTGTTGGGATATAGGACAGATCCTTGAGGAACACCACTATTTAATAGATTTAAAGGAAGAACTGTGGCCGTCTACAACAGCTGCTATAGAACGACCGGAAAGGAAAATTAAGAGAAGGTCACAGAGAGAAGGATAGATTCCGAAAGAGGGAAATCAAAGCTTTGTGCCATTTTCTATCGAAGGCTTTCGATATGTCTAGCGCAACAGCAAAAGATTCACCCGAAATGCCGAAGAGCGGAGGACCAAGAGTCAGAGAGAAGGGAAAGGAAGATCACCAGTAGAGCGTTTCTTACGAAAGCCATACTGGCGATCAAAGATAAGATTAGAAGAATTGAGATGTTTCCAAATCTTCCTGTTAAGGATAGATTCGAAAACTTTAGAAAGAACGGAGGTTAAAGAAATAGGACGATAGTTAGAGGGTTGAGAGGGTCCCCCTTCTTCGGCACAGGCTGAATGAGCGCACGTTTCCAGCAAGAAGGGAAGGTTGAAGTAGAAAGACATAGACGAAATAGTTTACCAAGGCAGGGTGCAAGCTCGGAAAAGCACAAGTTTTGAGAACCACAGGAGGAATACCATCAGGACCATACGCCTTCTTAGTGTTAAGCTCAGAGAGAGCAGAAATGACGTCTTTTAGAAGAAATTACAATTTAGGCATAAATGAGTTGGAGGGGGTTGAAGGAGGAGGAACAGCTCCGGAATCGTCTAAGGTTGAATTAGAGGCAAAAGTTTGAGCAAAGAGTTCAGCTTTAGAGGAAGGCAAAAAACGGCAGTTGTATCAGAAGATACTAGGAGGGAAAGAGGAAGAAGCAAAGTTAGAGTTGACATTTTTTTTCAAAATGCCAGAAAGGTTGTGAGGAAGAGAACCAGAAAGATTATTGTTGCATTTTCGACGGAGAAAGGAGTTTTTAGGTGTTCGAAGAATAGATTTTGCACGATTCCGGGATGAAATATAAGTTGCATGAGTTTCAGGAGTTTGAAGACGACGGTAATCCCTGAAGGCAGCATCCCTGTATATATATATATATATTATATATTATATATTATATATATATATATATATATATATATATATATATATATATATATATATATATATATATTATATATATATATATATATATATATATTCTTCTAAACCTCATCTCTTATTCTTAACTGAAATCAGGTGTCTTGAGTGCTCTGACAGCAAACCCTACTCTGTTTCCTCCTACTGTCTATATCCTCAATTTTCAGCCAAAGACGGATTGTTTGCCCATAATGCACAACGATGTGTTGTTTGTTCTCGTGTCTCTAATTTGAGTCTTCTGAATTCTCTACTTTATGGCTTAACTTTTTTGCAACTCTAAACTAAATTCATTTGTTCTGTCTACTTATCTCCTAACTCTAACAGACTATCCAAAATTCTTCGACTATCTTAACTCCAAAATAGAACACATTCTTTCCCCTCCGAATCTGAAGAGCGCATAACGGAGGGGATTCTCTCTGGCATGGAGCCGTACATTCCATATTCTTTCCCTTCTACTAAACCTTAACCTTGCTATAACTTTGCTTGTTCTCGTTCTATTCGCCGCAGAGATGCTGCCTTCAGGGAATACCGTCGTCTTCAAATTCCAGAAACTCAAGCAACTTATATTTCATCCCGGAATCGAGCAAAATCTATTCATCGAGATTTAAAAAACTCTTTTCTCCGTAGAAAATTCAATAATCTTTCTGGGTCCTCTTTCTCTCGCCCTTCTTGGCATTTTGCAAATATGTCAACTCTAACTTTGCTTCTTCCTCTTTCCCTCCTCTACTATCTTCACGGATAACTGCCGTTTTGCCTTTCTCTAAAGCTGAACTCTTTGTTCAAATTTTTGCCTTTAATTCAACCTTAGACAATTCCGGAGCTGTTCATACTCCTTCAACCCCCTCTAACTCTTTTATGCCTAAAATTGTAATTTCTTCTAAAGATGTCATTTCTGCTCTGAGCTTAATACTAAGAAGGCGTACGGTCCTGATGGTATCCCTCCTGTGGTTCTCAAAACTTGTGCTTCCGAGCTTGCACCCTGCCTTGGTAAACTATTTCGTCTTTGTCTTTCTACTTCAATCTCCTTTTCTTGCTAGAAACGTGCGCTCATTCATCCTGTGCCGAAGAAGGGGGACTCCTCTCTCAACCCTCTAACTACCGTCCCATTTCTTTAACCTTCGTTCTTTCTAAAGTTTTCAAATTTATCCTTAACAGGAAGATTTAGAAACATCTCAATTCTTCTAATCTTATCTCTGATCACCAGTATGGCCTTCGTAAGAAACGCTCTACGATCTGGAGAAAAGTTGAGAATACTAACTTTTGAGAGAGTTTGAGAGAAATGTGCGATCATAAGATTGAAGGTTAATCCAGCGAAAAATAAAGTTATGAGGATTTGAGGTGGGGATGAGAAAATGTGGAGGAAAGAATGGGGGGGGGGAGGTGTAGAAGTAAAGGGAAGGAAACTTGAGGAGGTGGATGAATTCAAATATCTAAGAATGTTGGTTGGAGATAAGGGTAGGACAGAAAAAGAAATAAAGAATAGAATGGTAAAGGAAATGAAAGTGTTGATGAGCCTAAGAGACGTATGGAAGAAAGAAAAAAATTCGAAAGAAATAAAGATAAGAATGTTTGAAGCCTTCTGTAGTGTATGGGTATGAAACATGGATGATAAATGCACAGGTGAGGAAAAGTTTGAATATCTTTGAGATGAAAGGTTTGAGAGCGGTATGTAAATGGAGAAGGATTGATAGGATTAGAAATGAAAGAATAAGGGAGATATGTAGATGGATAGAGGGGTGTAGTGGATAGAGTGGAGGAGGGTGGGCTAAAATGGTTTGGACATATGTGTAGAATGAATATAATATATATATATATATATATATATATATATATATATATATATATATATATATATATATATATATATATATATATATATATATATATATATATATATGCTTTAATTGTATTTGTCGGTGCGGTGCGGTGCGTGGTGCGCTGATTTCGGTGCGGTGCGGTGCGCTTACTTTAGCTTTTGGTGCGGTGCGGTGCGGTGCACTGCATTTTGCTTCCGGTGCGGTGCGGTGTGGTGCGCAATGAACGCCAAATGGTGCGGTGCGGTGCACGACGACCTGGTGCGGTGTGGTGCGGTGCGGTGCGGAAAATTCCGGAGCTCGGCCAACCCTAATACAGAGCAACAAAGAAAATCGGAGAGAAAATTCAAAGCTTTGTGTCAAACTCTTACAAATACTTTCGATATATCCATCTATATGGCACAAGACACATCGAAATACCGAATGACAAGACCAATTTTCAATAGTCAGAGAAAATGGATAAATCACCAGTTGAAGGTTTTTTTTTTTTTTTTTATAGAAAACATACTTTCGATTGAGAAGATCAGTAGAATTAAGATATTTTCAAACTTTGTCAAAATATATAAAAAAAAACTTCGTGAAGAAGTTATATATATATATATATATATATATATATATATATATATATATATATATATATATATATATATAATATATATATATATATATATATATATTATATATATATATATTAAAAATTATTAAAGAGAACTAAAATACTCGCACTCTGAAATTATTAATAATTATAAAACCACTAATTAAAACAATAAAATAATGAAAGATTAAAACCAAGACGAAATCAATAAAATGTTGAAACCAAAATAAATAGGACTTTTAACCTAGTCCTATTTATTTCAATTTCAACATTTTGTTGATTTCGTCTTGCTTTTAATCGTTTATTATTTTTATTGTTTTAATTAGTGGTTTTATAATATTTAATATATATATATATATATATATATATATATATATATATATATATATATATATAATATATATATATATATATATATATATATATATATATTATATATATATATATATATATATATATATATATATAATATATATATTATATATATATCAAAACAGAAGAACTGAGAACGTAATGGTCCTTTGAGAAACTAGGGGTCAGAATTTTGGAGAAGTCGTAAGAATTATGTAATGAGTATAAGCATATAACTGGGAATCCCAGTACAAACAAGACCTAAGTTATCTGTAGAAGAGAGTCTGGCAGATGGATCTGAATCAAAATAGTGGACATAAATATCTGGGTGAATATTTCAGATATGCATTGACAAGTTGATACATATCTTGGAGAGTGGGATACTAGAAAGGGTTTCTTAAATGAATGAAAACTGTGCCAAAAACGACAGTTAGCGTTACAAAGATATGATACAGACTAGATACAATATTGTAATGAAATATGAATAAGAAACTATGAAAGATGAAGAAAGAATTCAACTGAACATCAGTGTTAGTTACATGAAGTTAGTACTAGCACACATAAGTAGCTTATTCCAAAGAATGAGAGCCATTGATGACAGAAAATATTTTCAATATAAAAAATGAAAGAAGAAGGGTTAAATATGAAGATGGTGATAAGTATATAGGCGTAAACAGTACAATACATACATCTGTTTATACTGAGGATGATGAATCAGAATGGCAGAATATCGAAAAGTATTATCGACAAGGTTGTTTGAGATTTGTTTAACTATTGAAAATATGGTTCTAAAAAACTTTAAAAAAATTAAAAAATATAAAAAAA
>SEYY01021676.1:272500-275000 GCA_009176605.1 Armadillidium nasatum
AATATTTCCTTTTTTTTCTTTTTCTTTTCTGTTTCTTTTGACCGCTACTCATTTCTGCTAGTGAATATTCATCTTTGTGTTTTGATTTCAGATGCCTCCTTAAAGATTTGGTTGAAAAATTTTTACTTGGGGGATCCGGAGGTCCTCTTCTAATTCCTGATTGCAGATGTTACATTTTGCTATTTCGAGCCTATTGAAACATTGTAAAGTAATTCCATACTAGTGAAGCTGATCTTTTAGCCATAGTGACTGAAAGTATAAATAAAATAACTTTTGAAATAATGTAGCTAAATGATACAAATTTGATACACAGCAATAAAATAACAATGATATGTATAAATACACGTTATATTGATAATTTTATCTTAATTTTCTCAAACTTTAACATGTTGAATCACTATTGTGAATCAAAAAACAAATAATTGTATAATTTTTGTATTTTTTAAAAACATACAAAATATGTAATTTTCCAATCTTTTTTTGGAGAAAATGCATATAATCACTAATTTAAGTGAATATTGACTATTCTACTCCCTTATAATTATATATATATGTGTGTGTGTGTGTGTGTGTGTGTGTGTGTGTGTGTGTGTGTGTGTAAACTTATTATAAAAAGTCTAAACTTTCAAAGTTGATATTGTATATATACCGATATTTTCATTGACGTACAGTACCGAAATCACTAAAATAATTTAATAAAAAGTAGTCACCACTACTTATGGGTTCAGGGGTTGTCTGAACTTTTGATATATCAAAACGACGATATGTCGATACATTAATATAGCCTGTATAACTTCGCCCCCGTAGGCATCTGCTCGTGTGACATGCATTTGTAAATTCTGCTGGTGTTCGCATCCAAATATATATATATATATATATATATATATATATATATATATATATATATATATATATATATATATATATATATATATATATATATATATATATATATATATATATATATATATATATATATATATATATATATATATATACTCACAACTATATCCCACAATCGTGGAGTGGTGTCGACCTCGTCCTCAGGCCACATCCGTTCCCCCACAACACTCCATCCTTCGTCAATCTTTTCCACTCACTCCTATTCATCGCTAATAACAGCACACCCTCCTCACCAGTTCATTCCTCTGTCCCTCAATAACTCAAATTATATATATATATATATATATATATATATATATATATATATATATATATATATATATATATATATATATATATATATATATATATATATATATATATATATATATATATATATGCCAGACTTCGGTTGAGCCAACTACATATTAAAAACTACTGAACGTAAGTAAAAAGGTTATATTTTTGGAATCCTTGTCGAATTTTAGGTAGGAAAAATTGGGAAATAAAAAATAAATTCTTATAATAATTTATATTACGTAAGTAAATTTTACTTTTTTATTCCGCTGAAAAGAATCGTACGTCTGGCAATGTCATTTTTTTAAAAAAAATTTCGAAATTGGAAAAAAAAGGGGAAATACCCCAAATCGTCGACAGGAAAAGTAGTCGACAATATCATCGCTCACGGGTCGGGGGTACTGGGGGCAGTGCCCCCCTTAGACAAATGTTCGGTATAGCACCAAAATTAAGTTTGTTAGTTCATCAATTGTCGTACAAAAAAATTTTTTTAAATTTATTTTCAAATATTTTATAATTTTCCTACCTAAAATTCGACAAGGATTCTAAAAAATATATTCCTTTTTTACGTACGTTCAGTAGTTTTCAAAATATGTAGCTGGCTCAAACCGAAGTCTGACATATATATATATATATATATATATATATATATATATATATATATATATATATATATATATATATATATATTATATATATATATATATATATATATATATATATATTATATATATATATATATATATATATATATATATAAATATATATATATATATATAATAATAAATAATATAAATAATCATAATCATAATAATAATCATAATAATCATAATCATAATAATAATAATAATAATAATAATAATAATAATAATAATAATAATAATAATAATGTCAGCTGGGATTAGATGTGCGCTGCGTCACTCTTACTAGACTCAGTCATTCACCTACGTCACTAGTCACTCAGTAGGCCAGATGACCTCGTGGTGGTCGTGTTCATTTAGTTACGCTTATTTTACGCGGTTTCTTAAATTTTACCTCAAACTTCAGCACAATACTAAACAAGTATGTTACATGAAAAGATAAAAAAATAAATAAAGAATATTCACCTAGCAACAGACTTTGTCTCACCCTTGAACTTATTAACAGTAATAATATGAAATTAAAACTATTTCACTCACCATTGAAAAATCCATAATTTTCAATTTTTCGTCATTTAGCATTTTATCATAAACGGATCGAGCGATGTGAGATCTAAGATAGGGTCTGCCTTGAGTAGCCATATTTTTTGTTATTAAAGTCAAATAAAATAAAACAGTATATA